>OX465282.1:67983407-68199944 GCA_949987705.1 Thereva unica
GATATATTTTGTATACTACATTGCTTATTGCATTCTACTTATCATACCCTTTCATTTGATACCCATGTCGAGGTGGTTGTGAAGAAAGTGGTACCCCGCCCTCTTGAGACGGCCGCCATGGATCTAAAGATATATTTTGTATACTACATTGCTTATTGTATTCTACTTATCATACCCTTTCATTTGATACCCATGTCGAGGTGGTTGTGAAGAAAGTGGTACCCCGCCCTCTTGAGACGGCCGCCATGGATCTAAAGATATATTTTGTATACTACATTGCTTATTGTATTCTCCTTAATATACCCTTTCATTTGATACCCATGTTGAGGTGGTTGTGAAGAAAGTGGTACCCCGCCCTCTTGAGACGGCCGCCATGGATCTAAAGATATATTTTGTATACTACATTGCTTATTGTATTCTACTTATCATACCCTTTCCCTTTCATTTGATACCCATGTCGAGGTGGTTGTGAAGAAAGTGGTACACCGCCCTCTTGAGACGGCCGCCATGGATCATTTTAGTTTCAATAGCGTCATGGCCTACCTATTGTTTGACAGCTGCGTAAATTTGAAATTTTCATTAAATGTAATGATTCAATTTAATGACAATTTTACATTTGTCAAACAATAGGTAGGCTATGAAGCTATTGAAACTAAAATGAAGTGAAAATTCCTAAAATTACCGTTTTTGTTTGGATTTTGCAGCTGTTTTTTTGGTTAAAGGTATAAAAAATAGCCTACGACCTATTCTCAGACCTACCAAATATACACCAAAAATTTCATGCAAATTGGTCAACCCGTTTCGGAGGAGTACGGTAACAAACACTGTGACACGAGATTTTTATAGATATAGATATATATATATATATATATATATATATACAGGGTGTCCCACATAAACTTACAAAGCGGCCGGCTGTGGATAGGTCTTGGATAGACGAACAAAAAATCGTATGGGTGGGGGGGGAAATCGTAACGGTTTAGCCGCTAGGGCGTTTTGAAGTTTTTTTGCTAGAGTTTTACATATCACCCTGTATTTTTGTAACCGTGTAACACATTTTCATGATTATGGCACCGGTGTACGCAGAATTCCCCCACCTTTCTAAGACGGTAAAAATAATGGTCCTATCTTATAAACTTTTGGAGTTATGAGTCGCCATTATTATATATATATATATATATATATATATATATATATATATATATATATATATATATATATATCCTCACCTTGTATCTACACCTTGTCGCGGTGGTGAGGCTTAGGCTTGTGGCTAACTAAGATAGATACACGAAATCCCAAGGTGGAAACTATCGTGCTGAGGGGATGAATGGTACTGCGTCAGTGTACCGCTAACGATGAACTCCGAATACCAGCCGACCTTCGGTTTCAATGTAGCCTTCCCGTGGTAATGCGGAGCTCTGCCATGGGTGACTCCTTTCTCGCGCAACTCGTGGGATTCAAAATAGAGAAACCATCAAAAACCAACGAGGTTGGAGCACCTCCCAAAGCTCCAAACACAGCTAGGGCTTTTATGGTCCAACCAAGGGCGACTCCGGAAGATGGAAATTCCATCCAAAGGAGCAGAAAGACGGTGTTTAGTGCAAATTGAATAAATTTGCACTAAAGATAAAAAAGGAAATTTATAGGAAAACACACGTGTCAGTTAGAATTCAAAATTGTTTTTTATTTCAAAATGTCTACTTATATTCTAACAGGTAATCCTTAACCTTTAACTTAAACTTGTATTCCTAACCAGTAACAGATAAGTAACAGATAAGTTGTTTCGGTTAGGTGGTTTATTAATATATAATTGAAATATATGAAATTTAGATATATCCAGACAGCAACTCAATAGCTAACATAAAGTTAGTATGTAGAATTGCACTGAATATATTCTAAGTTAACTAAATGAGGATATAGCCAGACAGCAATTTAATACTAAGAAGTTAGTATACAAAATTGCACTGAGTATATCAGCATAATTTCTGAAAATAACAAAAATTAGTTAGTAAATCAAACATATATCATTTCCCAGAACCACCAATTTGGCCTATAGAAATTAAATGTTTGATGACAAATACCTTGAACTAATATTAATTTCCTCACTGAATGCTGGAAAAACACTTGAAGTAAATAACTTGTAGTTCTCGCTGGGAACACTTTCTTTGACTGTTGAAAGACAAGAGAGAGTGATTGCTTCTGGTATCGCGTTTTTATACACCAAAACCAACGGTCCTCGCTTGAACTGCACTGCCCTCTTTAGATGGGGGTAGGTATCCTTTATTATCAACTAAAAATATATCTTTAAAATATTACTCTTAAGTTATCAAGTCTAGTTATTTTTCTCCTTTTAATTTTACCAAATTTCCATCACTTTTATTATAATTTTCTTAGTTTTTCTGTGTACTAAAAATATCCTTTTCGACCAGTTTCCTTATTTTCTACTGCAATACCATAATTATATTAATTTATATATTCATCCTTTTTCCATATATGAACCGTTGAGAATCATAGTGGCGTAAGTCAAAAATTTTCAAAAATTGAGTTAAAACTAAATTTTACTATTTACGCATCACCCTGTTCAGCCCCATATTAAAAGTAGCTATAAGTTACCGTTAGAACCCGAGACGATGTCTTCAGAACCAAAGGTTTGTGCCAAATTTGAGCATCACCGGATATCGGGAAGTGGCCGAAAAATCGGTGGCAAAATTTGTCCCACACAGAAAACGAAGTTAATATTATGTATAAAGCTTGTAAAAGGGTTGTTTTGACTGAAAAAAACAAACTAAAGCTTATATTCTAAAATTTTGATAGTTTATAAAGTGGCATAAAAGAATTACATATTCGTATCTCTAGACGGGATTTTTTTGAAGAACAACGCGGAGTTTCATTTTACTCCGAATTAATAAAACATGACTTACGCCACTGTGACTCTCAACGGCTCATATATTTTCTGTTTTTCTCTTATTATCTTTATGTAAATTTTATGTTTATTGAAATATCTTTTTGTACATAAAATATTTCGTTTTTCTGGCATCACCGCTGGATTCTGCGTGAAATTTCACCTCGATTTCATATATCATATGTTGCTATATCATGAAGTTTGACGTTTCTGTCTAACGTCGACTTTTTCGCGAACGTGCGCGCCGGGTTTTTTACACAACAACTTATCCGTGTTTTTTACAGGTAAGTATGGTGATTATTGTGATAATGTATAAATTGTGCGGTGTTTTTTGTGCTATGTGTAGGTGTTAGTATCGGTAATTGTTGGTCAAAAAATGGTCAACAATTACTAGTTTCATAAAGTTGGGTTATGTGTGAAATGCACTCTTTCTTATCACTTTACCTGTGTTTAATAGCTATTTCAACTATTTTACATAGGTAAATTGTCTCCAATCATGTGTTTTCATTACTTGATAATGTGCTGCGTGGATAATATAATATGTTATTTGTACTGAGTGTATTTGGTTTTCATGTAATGTATTGTTGTTGTTTTTACTTGCATGTCAACAAATTTTCTTTCAAGGTTTTTTATATATTTATTGAATCTATTTACATGCTTTAATTTATTTGAATTATATATTTTTTATCATTTTTTTTATTTTTAGCCATATTGCAGCAGTATTTCGGCTTTGATACCTTAAATAGGTAAGTTTTCTTGTGTGTGTTTATGTTTATTTGCATTGTTTTTTTTTTTGCGTGTTTCAGGAATTTTTGTTTTCATGGATATTATATTCGTAAATATTAATCCAATATATTGTTACCTTTTAGGTATGTTGCAGTTGAAATAATTATGACGAACAAACAAAGAAACCAAAAAAACAACAAAAAGCAGCAGAGGGTTGAAGCGAACAGATAAAACAACACAAAACAAAAGCAGTAACCCAACAGTATGCGGTTAGTTTTTTTTTTTGTATTTTATTAACTTCCCAGTATAGGAAGTTATTGTAATCGGTCCGAAAATCGAAATAGAAAATTTCAACGTATTTTCATCTTTCAAGGTCCCAGGAGCATTTTAAGCAAAAAATTGGGAGGAAGTATGTGCGTGTGTGTGTGTGTGTGTATGTGCGTACGGATGTGGTCATTTTTTCCTGGACGATATCGCGCGAACCAAAACTGATATCGACATCGTTGAGGTGTCGTTCGAAGCGCATTAACCGAAATATGATCTGAAAAGATTTTCATGAAATTCGGTCGAGCCGTTTTTTTGTTTAAGCGACGTAAGTGATTTTTGTACCTGCACGATATCGCCCGAACCACGAAAGATATTGACTTACTTGAGGTGCCGTTCGAAGCGTATTAGCGACAATATAATCTGAAAAGATTTTTATAATATTCGGTCCAGCGGTTTTTTGGTTAAATGACTTAAGTGATTTTTGCACCTGCACGATATCGCGCGAACTATAAAAGATATCGACTTAGTTGACGTGCCGTTCGAAGAGTATTAACCAAAATATGATCTGAAAAGATTTTCATAAAATTCTATCGAGCCGTTTTTTTGTTTAAGCGGCGTATGTGATTTTTGTACCTGCACGATATCGCCCGAGCCACGAAAGATATTGACTTATTTGAGGTGCCGTTCGAAGCGTATTAGCGACAATATAATCTGAAAAGATTTTTATAATATTCGGTCCAGCGGTTTTTTGGTTTAAATGACTTAAGTGATTTTTGTACCTGCACGATACCGCTCGAACTAAAAACTATATCGACTTCATTGAGGTGCCTAAAAACATTAACACATCAATTTTATATACATTTTCGTCATCCTAATCTTGTAAGTGCGCACATTTAGGTTGACATTTTAGCGAAAATATTGATAAACAATTGTGACAAATTCTCGGTATTTTACATATATTCTATATTGCCTGTTGTTCATTTATTATTAAAATATCCAATCAATATTCAACATCCATCATACTGGGAAGTTGATCGTGTGACCGAACGGGTCGAACCCACATCCCTACTAGTTTATTTTATATTTATTTTTTTGTTTTTTGGGGCTAAACAATTTTTTTTTAACTTCCCAGTATAGGAAGTTATTGTAATCGGTCCGAAAATCGAAATCGAAAATTTCAACGTATTTTCATCTTTCAAGGTCCCAGGAGCATTTTAAGCAAAAAATTGGGAGGAAGTATGTGTGTGTGTGTGTGTGTATGTGCGTACGGATGTGGTCATTTTTTCCTGCACGATATCGCGCGAACCAAAACTGATATCGACTTCGTTGAGGTGTCGTTCGAAGCGTATCAACCGAAATATGATCTGAAAAGATTTTCATGAAATTCGGTCCAGCCGTTTTTTTGTTTAAGCGACGTAAGTGATTTTTGTACCTTCACGATATCGCCCGAACCACGAAAGATATTGACTTACTTGAGGTGCCGTTCGAAGCGTATTAGCGACAATATAATCTGAAAAGATTTTTATAATATTCCGTCCAGCGGTTTTTTGGTTTAAATGACTTAAGTGATTGTTGTACCTGCACAATATCGCGCGAACTATAAAAGATATGGACTTAGTTGACGTGCCGTTCGAAGAGTATTAACCAAAATATGATCTGAAAAGATTTTCATAAAATTCGGTCGAGCCGTTTTTTTGTATAAGCGGCGTAAGTGATTTTTGTACCTGCACGATATGGCCCGAACCACAAAAGATATTGACTTACTTGAGGTGCTGTTCGAAGCGTATTAGCGACAATATAATCTGAAAAGATTTTTATAATATTCCGTCCAGCGGTTTTTTGGTTTAAATGACTTAAGTGATTTTTGTACCTGCACGATACCGCGCGAACTAAAAACTATTTCGACTTCATTGAGGTGCCGAAAAACATTAACACATCAATTTTATATTCATTTTCGTCATCCTAATCTTGTAGGTGCGCACATTTAGTTTGACATTTTAGCGAAAATATTGATAAACAATTGTGACAAATTCTCAGTATTATACATATATTCTATATTACCTATTGTTCATTTATTATTAAAATATCCAATCATAATATTCAACATCCATCATACTGGGAAGTTGATCGTGTGGACCGAAAGGGTCGAACCCACATCCCAACTATTAACTTCCCAGTATAGGAAGTTATTGTAATCGGTCCGAAAATCGAAATCGAAAATTTCAACGTATTTTCATCTTTCAAGGTCCCAGGAGCATTTTAAGCAAAAAATTGGGAGGAAGTATGTGTGTGTGTGTGTGTATGTGCGTACGGATGTGGTCATTTTTTCCTGCACGATATCGCACGAACCAAAACTGATATCGACTTCGTTGAGGTGTCGTTCGAAGCGTATCAACCGAAATATGATCTGAAAAGATTTTCATGAAATTCGGTCCAGCCGTTTTTTTGTTTAAGCGACGTAAGTGATTTTTGTACCTTCACGATATCGCCCGAACCACGAAAGATATTGACTTACTTGAGGTGCCGTTCGAAGCGTATTAGCGACAATATAATCTGAAAAGATTTTTATAATATTCGGTCCAGCGGTTTTTATGTTTAAATGACTTAAGTGATTGTTGTACCTGCACGATATCGCGCGAACTATAAAAGATATGGACTTAGTTGACGTGCCGTTCGAAGAGTATTAACCAAAATATGATCTGAAAAGATTTTCATAAAATTCGGTCGAGCCGTTTTTTTGTATAAGCGGCGTAAGTGATTTTTGTACCTGCACGATATGGCCCGAACCACAAAAGATATTGACTTACTTGAGGTGCTGTTCGAAGCGTATTAGCGACAATATAATCTGAAAAGATTTTTATAATATTCCGTCCAGCGGTTTTTTGGTTTAAATGACTTAAGTGATTTTTGTACCTGCACGATACCGCGCGAACTAAAAACTATTTCGACTTCATTGAGGTGCCGAAAAACATTAACACATCAATTTTATATTCATTTTCGTCATCCTAATCTTGTAGGTGCGCACATTTAGTTTGACATTTTAGCGAAAATATTGATAAACAATTGTGACAAATTCTCAGTATTATACATATATTCTATATTACCTATTGTTCATTTATTATTAAAATATCCAATCATAATATTCAACATCCATCATACTGGGAAGTTGATCGTGTGGACCGAAAGGGTCGAACCCACATCCCAACTATTAACTTCCCAGTATAGGAAGTTATTGTAATCGGTCCGAAAATCGAAATCGAAAATTTCAACGTATTTTCATCTTTCAAGGTCCCAGGAGCATTTTAAGCAAAAAATTGGGAGGAAGTATGTGTGTGTGTGTGTGTATGTGCGTACGGATGTGGTCATTTTTTCCTGCACGATATCGCACGAACCAAAACTGATATCGACTTCGTTGAGGTGTCGTTCGAAGCGTATCAACCGAAATATGATCTGAAAAGATTTTCATGAAATTCGGTCCAGCCGTTTTTTTGTTTAAGCGACGTAAGTGATTTTTGTACCTTCACGATATCGCCCGAACCACGAAAGATATTGACTTACTTGAGGTGCCGTTCGAAGCGTATTAGCGACAATATAATCTGAAAAGATTTTTATAATATTCGGTCCAGCGGTTTTTATGTTTAAATGACTTAAGTGATTGTTGTACCTGCACGATATCGCGCGAACTATAAAAGATATGGACTTAGTTGACGTGCCGTTCGAAGAGTATTAACCAAAATATGATCTGAAAAGATTTTCATAAAATTCGGTCGAGCCGTTTTTTTGTATAAGCGGCGTAAGTGATTTTTGTACCTGCACGATATGGCCCGAACCACAAAAGATATTGACTTACTTGAGGTGCTGTTCGAAGCGTATTAGCGACAATATAATCTGAAAAGATTTTTATAATATTCCGTCCAGCGGTTTTTTGGTTTAAATGACTTAAGTGATTTTTGTACCTGCACGATACCGCGCGAACTAAAAACTATTTCGACTTCATTGAGGTGCCGAAAAACATTAACACATCAATTTTATATACATTTTCGTCATCCTAATCTTGTAGGTGCGCACATTTAGTTTGACATTTTAGCGAAAATATTGATAAACAATTGTGACAAATTCTCAGTATTATACATATATTCTATATTACCTATTGTTCATTTATTATTAAAATATCCAATCATAATATTCAACATCCATCATACTGGGAAGTTGATCGTGTGGACCGAAAGGGTCGAACCCACATCCCAACTAGTTTTTATTTGTTTTTATTTGGTTGGGGCTGAACATTCTCCCCCCTGTTGAACAACTTTGTTCAACCGCTGTTGGAGTTTGCTGAGGCCTCGTTTGTGGTGGTGGTGGAAGACTATTCGTCCGTCTGCTTTTACCTGAAGCCTCACCTGGTACCGGTTGGGTAGGCTGATGGTTTGCTCCTTTTTTCTCGTTGACCGGACTTGTTCAAATTTGATTCTATTTATGATGTGTTTTGGGAGGTATAGGTCCTCACCCTCCCTGGTGATGAAACGTTGGAAGCCGTTTTGCTCCCGTTCCTTGAGGTCCGTCAACGTGGTAGTGGGTTTCAATAAGCGTAAATTGTAGAGTTGACGCTTATTGATTGTTGCAGGTTCCTTAAGCATGATGTCGGTGCTGCAATCCTTTTCAATCCAATAGTATTGCTTATGGGATAGATCTGTCGTTTGTGCTGGTCCGGCCAGACGTTGCTTCGTCGATACCTTAGCCATGGGAATTGGTATGTCAGGTACCGTGAGATCAATCACACTTTGCCGTTTAGTTGTACTGGAGTTCGTTCCCGTTGCAGTTTCTTGTATCATGCCTGCGGTGGCCTGGTGGGCTGTTCTTGGCCGAGTAATTGGGGTTCCTAGATCCATTTCCAGGCGCGGTATGTTTGGCCTTGATGGAACTTCTTGACTCGGCTTTCTGTCTGATGCTGCCCTGGGTTTCGTAGTAGGGATTCGCCTGGGTTGAGTGCGGATTCGGAATTCTGGTCCGCGCGGCGAAACTTCCTTTGACCGCTTAGTGCTGGGACGTTTTGGAGTTCCTGTAGTCTCTTTAATCTTGGGCGACTGGGGATACTTTGGTGTTGGGCATTTCTGAGTTGACGCAGGACCATCAACGAGTGCCGATAACTCTGCCAGTTCAGCTTCAAAATCGAGTTCAAGGTCCAGGACCGGGCTTTCTCGAGAACCGGTTGCTCCATAAAGCCAATAGTTCTCGGCGGCAGCTAGGTCCTCCTCGGTATAGTCAAAATCTGACATCTGTAACAAAATTGGATCAGTTTGTGTGTTGGAATAAGATGGTTGGACGATGGACAAACTTTACTTGTGGACTGTACATTTAACAAGACGGCACTTCCAAACCTGTGGCTCTCTTATGGGTTTCCTTCTAAGGGAGACGACTGAGTTATGGGTAGACGACATATTTTTGTTATTGGGCGTCGAAGTGTCCTTTGGCTGGTTTTGACTTGTACCACTCGTATTAACCCGTCTGGTCCGGGGAAAGTCTCTTCGATGACTCCAAGAGGCCAACTTGTGGGTGGCATGTTTTCATGTTTGATGAGGACTATATCCCCGGCCTGTAATGTGGTTTGTTGAGTGTTCCATTTTGGTCTCTGCTGTAGTTGATTTAGATAGTCCTTTGACCATGCTTTCCAGAACTGTTTTACCATAAATTGGATGTGTTTCCAACGTTGTCCTGGTGACACAGGTTCCGTCTCAGTGGTCGATTCAGGAAGGGCGTTTAATGGTTGCCCGATTAAGAAGTGTCCAGGGGTGAGAATCGTTGTGTCCTCAGGATCATTTCGGATCCAACATAGTGGTCGCGAATTTAAGCAGGCTTCGATTTGAGTGAGTAATGTGGCATACTCCTCAAACGTACACGTTGAATTTTTCACCGTCCTGTATAGATGGTACTTGATAGATTTGACGCTTGCCTCCCATAATCCACCAAAATGAGGTGCTGCTGGAGGATTAAAGTTCCATGATATGCGTTTTGGAGTGAAATATCGTTCCGCATCTAAATTAGATTCCTTGATGACTTGTCGTAGGTCCTTATCCAATATTGATTTCGCACCGATAAAATTTGAACCACAATCTGAATAAATGTTTGTGCAAAGTCCGCGTCTAGCTATGAATCTTTTTAAGGCTGCGATGAATGCTTTTGATGATAAATCTGAAACCAGCTCGATATGTACAGCCTTAGTTGCTAGACAGACGATGACACAAATGTAGGCTTTTTGTAATTTTGCGTTTCTTAGTGTTGATGTCTTAATAGTAATTGGTCCAGCGTAATCAATGCCAATATGGGTAAAGGGCTTGCTAATGTTGACTCTTGGAGTAGGTAACTGCCCCATTAATTGTGTCATAGTTTCTCCCCTTTGTTTAACACATACCACACATTTATGTATTCTGCTGGTGATACATCTTCTTGCATTTAAAATCCAAAATCGTTGACGGCTCGTACTTAACACCAATGAAGGTCCGCCATGTAATGTTTCTAGGTGGATCTTGTCTATGAGTAAGTGTGTGAGCGTATGATTTTGGGGTAAAATTATGGGATGTTTCACCTCGTATGGGATTGTGGCATTGCGTAGTCTTCCTCCCACTCGTATCAATTGATCATGGTCCATGAACGGCGTTAATTTTATTAATCGACTGCTTCGTGCTAGTGGTTTTCCTTGTACTAAACTGGCGTGTTCCTCCGGAAAAGCCATCTGCTGCGTAAGTCGTAAAATTGTATTCTCTGCCCTTTGCCATTCCAGGGCAGATAGGTGCTTAGTTTGTTTATCCTTAGGATGTAAGCAATTGTATTTAAATCGTTGTATGATGGCTACTATATAGATAAGTCGTGTTATGGACGAGTAGCGACATAATATGTTGTCCTCAAGTTGTGTTAGAAAACTTGTGACGGCTGATTTTTTCGCTTCAAGATCGGTATTTTCCTTTATTTCTTGAAACTGCGGCCATTGGGTCTGTGGTTTACTTAGCCACCTGGGCCCATGCCACCATAACTGATTGTTAATTAAATTTGTCACCGAGCTGCCTCGAGATGCTATGTCGGCAGGATTATCATCTGTTGAGATGTGTCTCCATTGGTCGTATCGTATTACCTCTTGAATTTCGACGACCCGATTGGCCACGTACGTTTTCCACCTGGACGGATGTTCCTTCACCCATTGGAGCGCGATCATTGAATCCGTCCATGCGAATGTGGGGATATGTTGTAGTTGCATGTCTTCAATCGTGGTTTTTAATAGTTTGGCTAAAATTACAGCTCCATTCAATTCTAGCCTGGGTATTGTTGTTGGCTTGTGAGGGGCCACCTTCGTCTTGGCGGTCAGTAAACTTGATGAGATTTGTCCATGATCGTCCTCTACTCGTAGGTATAGGACTGCAGCGTATGCCTTTGCTGATGCATCACAAAAACCATGGAGTTGTGCCTTAGTATTGACGCTGTATTTAATCCACCTAGGAATTTTTAATTTGCTTATATTAGTTAGCTCGTGTTTGAAAGTGACCCACTCATTTTCTATTTGGGTGGACACTTGTTGATCCCATGAACAGCCGGTTATCCATAATACTTGCATTAATATTTTTGCAATGATAATAACAGGAGATAACCAGCCTAATGGGTCATATAAGGATGCGATATCTGAAAGAATATTGCGTTTAGTTGTACTGGTGTATTCTCGCATTGGAGTGATGGCAAATGTGAAGTGATCTGGTCCAGGATGCCAACGTATCCCAAGGGTTTTAACTGCTTCGTCTGTGCTGAGTGTTAACACAGCCTTTAGTTCACGATGCTCTGGAGGGAGATGGTCTAATAATTTCTGATCATTACTAGCCCATTTTCGTAAATTAAAACCGCCGGATTGTGTGATGTTTAGCAGTTCCATTTGTAACTGTTTTGCATCGTGGGTGTTGTCAGCTCCGGTTAACAAATCGTTGACATAAAAGTTATTATGTAGTGCCTTCGAGGCTAACGGCCAAGTTTCCCTTTCATCCATTGCCAATTGTTGTAACGTGCGAATGGCTAGATAAGGAGCACTTGCCGTGCCGAAAGTCACAGTTTTCAACTTGTAATCTTGAAGTTGTAAGGTTTTTGGATTTTGCCATATAATTCTTTGAAATGTTTGGTCCTTAGGATGAACATCAATCATGCGGTACATTTTCTCAATGTCTGCATTCATAGCGACTTTATATTTTCTCCAATTGAGTAACGTTGCAAACAGCTTTGGCTGCAGTCTCGGTCCAGTCAGCAAGTGATCGTTGAGCGATGTCCCATTTGTAGTTTTGGCAGATGCATCGAATACTACTCGTAATTTAGTCGTGGTGCTCTCCTTGAAGACTGCATGATGAGGGATGTAGAAATGATCTTCCTTCTCTGTTGGAGGATCCACTTCTTCCATGTGCCCAAGTTCAATATATTCGTCTAAACATTTGCTATATTCTTCTTTGAATTGTGGTTTCATGGCGAACTGCCGTTGCAGTGATGTGAAACGTTTGAGTGCTTGTGGTCTTGACAAGCCTAAAGTAGGAACCTTGTTGTTCTTGAATGGAAGGTTGACTTGGTATTTTCCATTTTGGTTGCGTGTGTGGATTTTATCAAAGATTTCTTGGCACATTTCGTCATCCTCGTTTAAAATCTGTTTTGCTGGCACTTCTTCGATTTCCCAAAAGGCCTTTAATTGTTCATTTAAGTCCATCGTGGTGGCCGTAAATGCTGATACTTGATCAACGAAAGTATTTGTCATTGGTCCAAGTATTATCCACCCAAATATGGTATTCATGGCTATTGGGGCGGTGTCAGGTCCTTTTCGGATGCCTTCCTTTACGATGCTTGCATAAAGTCGAGTTCCTAAAAGGGCGTCGATCCGTCCTGGCTTCCAGAATGTTGGATCTGCTAGTGGCAAGTTGTTGAGGGGTTTCCATTCCTCCTTGCGAATTACCTTTGTTGGTAAGGGAACGCTGATATTATTGAGTATCAGGAAATCATCTGCTATTGACACCGTGTTAGAGCTCTTTGATTTTAACGTGAGTCTAACTTGTTGATGTGCAATTGCTGATGGGCTACTGTTTATGCCTGTGATTGCTACAGTTGTCTGGGTACCTGTAGCTCCTAACTGGTTGCATGCAGCCTTCGTTATGAACGAAGATTCGGAGCCAGGGTCAATTAGACACCGTAACGTATTTTCCGAGCCATGATCAGTTTGAAATGTTATCAATGCTGTTGCCAATAATGCATGGCTACTTCTCATGGCTAAGAAACTTTGTATCGTATTTCCTCCGGTAGCGCTGTCGGCTGCCTTCGGAAGTGTTGGAGATGGGCTTGGTATGTCGTCTCCTTCGTAAAAATGTTTTTCTTTGGATCCTGTAGATCTCTGCTTCTCTTGTCTTGCGTCATCGTGTAAAGTAGTATGATGTCGTTGTTTGCATTTGCGACATGTATATTTACTTGTGCATTCTCTTGTAGTGTGATTATTCGATAGACAGTTCAAGCACCGTCCAGCTTGCTGTAGTATCTTACGCCTAGCCTCAGTACTCATTTGCTGATACTTGGTACATACGCGAATATAATGTTTTTGCTGGCAAGCCGGACAGCAGTTTTGTTTCACCGTATGATAACTATGTGTGACCTTTTTAGTGATAGTTGGCTTGAGTGCCTGTGTTGCTGACTTCGGAACGATTGTATCGGCTATCGACTCTAGAATCCGTAATCTCATCGTTAAGAATTTGCTAAATTTCGAGAAACTTGGCAACGTCTGATCTGCCCCTTGCTCTTCTTCCCATAACCGTAGTGTGGTAAAGGGAAGTTTTTGTACTAACAAGAAGATCAGAATTGCATCCCAAGATGATGTATCCACTTCTAAGCTCTTTAGTTGTTGAAGACACTCGGAGGTTGTATCTATTAATTCCTTCATGCCTTTAGAAGTTTCCGTGGACAGTTTCGGTATGCTGGTGAATGTTTTTAATTGGTGATTCACTAACATTCTCTTATTTTCGTACCGCTCCTTCAGTTTTTCCCACGCTGGTGCATAATCCTCATTAGTAGTTGGAACATGTCGTAACAAGCTTTCTGCGTCTCCTACTAAACATTCCTTTAAGTAGTGTAACTTTTGCACCGGAACGAGTCTTGAGTTGTTATGGACCAACGAAACAAACACATCATGAAACGATCGCCATAAGTCATAGTCACCATTATATTTTGGCAAACTAATTCTCGGCAATTGAATCTCGTGTGGTGTGGTCATTATTGTGGGGGCTGAGGCGACTGAAGTAGTTGGGGTGTTTTGGATTTGACACTTTTGCAAACCTTCCATTAAATCTCCGAGGTAATCGTAATATTTAGTTTCCGTGGCGCCATACAGATCATCATTAAAATATTGATCTGAGTCGGCTGAGGACTCTTGTGATGCTGCGTCATCTAACGCGCTGTCGTTGTTCTGGAATTCCTCCCATATCGCCTTCAATCCGGCAATTCTAGATTGGTAAAATCCCAGATGTCGTCTTGCGATTGCAGTTTTTTTTTGAATTTTCAATATATTTTTCTAACCGATTTTTTAAACGTATTTGTGCTTGACATAGTTGTTGTAACGAAGTCATTTTAAATATTTTACACAGAAAGGATTACCCAAACACTGATACTATATACTATAGACAGAGAAATTGAACACAAAGAATTCGCTGACACGTATTCCTGGATGGAACCACCAAAAAATGTTTAGTGCAGATTGAATAAATTTGCACTAAAGATAAAAAAGGAAATTTATAGGAAAACACACGTGTCAGTTAGAATTCAAAATTGTTTTTTATTTCAAAATGTCTACTTATATTCTAACAGGTAATCCTTAACCTTTAACTTAAACTTGTATTCCTAACCAGTAACAGATAATGTTGTTTCGGTTAGGTGGTTTATTAATATATAATTGAAATATATGAAATTTAGATATATCCAGACAGCAACTCAATAGCTAACATAAAGTTAGTATGTAGAATTGCACTGAATATATTCTAAGTTAACTAAATGAGGATATAGCCAGACAGCAATTTAATACTAACAAGTTGGTATACAAAATTGCACTGAGTATATCGTTATACTTTTCTGAAAATAACAAAATTGGTTAGTAAATCAAACATATATCATTTCCCAGAACCACCAATTTGGCCTATAGAAATTAAATGTTTGATGAAAAAAATACCTTGAATTACTATGATTTTCCTCACTGAATACTGGAAACAAACACTTGAATTAAGTACTTGGAAATTATCGCTGTGACCACCTTCTTTGACTGTAAAAAGACAAGAGAGGCTGATTGCTTCTGTTATCGCGTTTTTATACACCAAAACCAACGGTCCTAGCTTGAACTGCACTGCCCTTTTTAGGTGGGGGTAGTTATCCTTTATTATTAAATAAAATATACCTTTAAAGTATTACCCTTAATTTATTCAAGTGTAATTATTTTTCTCCTTTTAATTTTATCAATTTTCCATTAATTTTATTATAATTTTCTTATTTTTTCTTGAGTTTTCCTGTGTACTAAAAATATCCTTTTCGACCATTTTCCTTATTTTCTACTGCAATACCATAATTATATTACTTTATATATTCATCCTTTTTCCATATATTTTCTCTTTTTCGCTTATTATCTTTATGTAATTTTTATGTTTATTGAAATATCTTTTTGTTCATAAAATATTTCGTTTTTCTGGCATCACCGCTGGATTCTGCGTGAAATTTCACCTCGATTTCATGTATCATATGTTGCTACATCATAAAGTTTGACGTTTCTGTCTAACGTCAACTTTTCGCGAACGCGCGACTTACGTTTTTTACGTTTTATTTTAAAAAAATATAAAAAACTTACACCAGTTCTTCAGAACTGAAAAAAAGAACATATATGTTGTATTTAAGAAAATTAATAAAACTCTATTCTTTGGAATAGTTCAAACTTTATTTTATAAAAATTACTCTTAAGAGCGACCGAGCCGTTATTTAAAAGATACAAGACTGAAACTTAAAAATTAACTTAATAGATAAAGAGGTACATGAACATGAAATTATTTCAGGTTTCATGTTACTCCTGCATCTTCGTTTGTTTGCTGGACGTTATTCCAGCTAAATTGTTGATGGAGCAGTTCCCAGCATTCTTTAGCTCATTTATATTTTCTACGAACTGTAGATATTCTAGGCGAATATTGTCTTGGGGTGTCGGTTGACTTCCGCTTGCAAAGTCTGGGAATGTAACTCCTCCTCCCCTTGATTGATGATTCTCCTGAATTATCTTAACCTTGAGCTTTTTATGTTTTCTAATCATAACTAGGAGTGCTAATATTATCAAAACAATGCTGCTTGTTCCTATAGTATAGTTAACGATTTTATGTGCTTTTAATTTTTTAATTTCTCTGATATTATCAATATGGTGTAAAGTGATTTCTTCAAAATTTAACATTTTATCATGTACAGTTATATTTCCATCAAGCGGTAAAAGAAATCTTTCAACAAATTCTAATATCATATTACTAAATTGCCTGTCATTTATCTTAATTGAATCGATTATTTCAAAAACAACATTAGTCACATTTTTTGGGAAATTCGTTTTATACTTAAATTGGCATCTATGGCTGTCTACCCACAAGTACATGCTAAACAAACATATTTCCGGGTAGTTTCTATAAAGATACAGCTGGAACCTTATATTCCTGAAGAACACTTGGACTTCTACAAAACTATTTTTTGTTGGCCAACTACAGCAACTGAAGATGTAGAAGAGCTGTAGGCATTTTTTACATAATTTTTTATAATAAAACTTTGTTAAGAATTCAATTTTCTTACTTTTATTAGGACCAATTTTTGCAGATTGACTGTAAAAACAACATATGTCCACTTTTATTGCAAAAACAACATTTGTCCACAGTTTTAAATTTTAAATATCTTATTAAATAAATTTGTCAAATATAAAATATAAATATTTTTTTATGTGAAATAAAGCTGCTTAGCTGGGTAAATGAGAAAAATATATTTTTTATGTTAGATTAGCATGAAAAATGTTTTTTGTACTTCTTGTAAAGTTAGTTTTGTGTGACAAATGTTGTTTTTGAAATAATCGATTCAATTGTGCAGTTTGCAAAGTTAATCATATAGTTACCATTTAAAGAGAGTTTTCTCTCGTCACAAGTACTTTTGAAATTAATATTTTTCATGTTATTCACAACTAAAAGATCAATTCCTATTTCTATTATCTCTTCTTGTGGACTATTCACTAATCTACAGTTTTTCTTAACAATACAGTTTTTACTAGATTTTAGCTCTGCTAAACTTAAATTGTTCTGGAATGAAAAAGTCTTATTATTAATTATTACAACATATTCTAATTCTTCATCAATTTGTTTTCCTTTCGAATTTGCAATTGGTACAATCAATTTTTTTTCGGTTTTAAACGTACTTGAAGGAATTTTTTATGGCGAAAATTATAGTATCATTCATAAATTTTGCTACCCCTGCTCTAATATTACTCACTTTATTCAAGTCGATATTATATTCGTTAATTTCCTGATCGGTTAATATATTGGGATGAATTATGCCTATTCTAGCAGATATTATGTTATCTTGCACTTGACTAATTTGATCTCTTAACATGTTAATTCTCATTTGCTGCTCTAATATTAATTCCTTTTCTGATAACTTCTTTTCAAAATTTTTTATTTCTCCTAATTCCGTAATAATTTTATCTCGATCAGACTCTAGCAGTCCTTTCAATAATGTAAATGAGTAATTAAAGTTTTCATTTATTTTTATTTGTTGATTAACAGTATTTATTATGTTATTGTTGTTTTTGTCTGTTATTTGTAAATGGTTTTCGATATTCTGTCTGTCATTTTCATCTAGTGTTCCGAAAAGCCATTTTAGTTCCGTTCCCATTATGTTTATTAAACCCCTTTTGCTTCGACTAGGAAATAAAGTTAGTGTTTTGTCTTAATTGGTTTAATTTGTCCTAATAGTACTTTCTTAGCAGTACTCGTAATATTAAAGCTATTGATATTAAATTCCAGATTACTTATAATGTTTGTTAACTCATGGGGGTGGATTATATGAAGAACTAGATCAAATTTGCTTACGATTTCTACTTCATCGATCCTTATTGTTGCAAATCCGGCTTCCGAGTCAATTTTTTCGATTGTTAATGTTGTTTTAACTGGAAGAGGCATGACTAGGATCAGCATCCACAGAAATATTGTTTTCATCTGCAAATTTAAAAGGACGTTTTACATTATTTTCATGAATATTTTTTAAATTGTGTTTTCTAAATTTGGGTTCCTCCTTATGACGGAGCGACTTATAGTTTTTAATAAACCCTACTGTTCTATTTTCGACATAGTTTTCCCGATTTTTATTTCTTTTTATTATTATTTGATTCTTCTTTTCTGTTATTCTTTTCCTTATAATTTCGTGATCGATTTTGTGATCTTGCACTTCGGATGGCGTACATTTTATCGTGGAATGATAGGAATTGTTGTATATAGTGATCGCACTAAGCATTTGTAATTTAATTGGTTGTTTGTCCTCTAAATTTAAAGCTCGAATTTTCTCAGTAATTGTATTATTTAGTCTCTCGATGTCAGCGTTCCCTGTATGGTTGTTGGGTTTTGTGAAGTGAAATTCAATATTTTCTTTTTTTAAAAATTCCCCGACATTTTTTGAATTGAATTCGTTATCGAAGACAAACTTTTTAATTTTACCTCGTAATGATATAAATTGCTTGAGCTTTTCCACTATTGTTTGGCTATTTCTATCTTCTAAGAAAAAGCTACTAGCAAATTTTGAGAATTTATCGATAAAATTTATAAATGAGTGCTTACTGTTTACGTAAACATCGACGTGGACAATCTCATTTATTGTTAAGGGGGTTTCTGTTAAATGAAACTTATTTCTTATTGGGTACCGATCATATTTAGCTCCAGAGCAAATTTCGCAATTATTAATTATTTTCCATATTTCGGTTCTTAGGTTAGGATGATAAACTTCCTTTTTCATACCCTCATAGGTAGGAATAATACCTGAATGACCGACTTCGTTCTTGTGAAATAATGCTATCTGTTTTTTTAATTTTTCTTGGTCCTCTATATCGGTAGCCATGTAAGAACATTTGACGAATTTAAAAGTGGTACGGTTTGGAAATAATGCAATTATTTTTTGTTGCAATTGATTATATTCATGGTCGATCAAATTTGTAAAAATTCCTATTTTACCTTTATTTAAATACCTTCTAAGAATATTGGATACATGGTCATTCATTAAATCTTGTTTATCGATGTAAATTTTTTTATTTCCGAACACTGTTTCGAATTCTTTTACCTTGGTTTCTACGAATATTATTTGCATTTTGAATCTATTAACAACAGTATCGAGAATTGGGATATGGTCTTCTAAGTTTTCCTGTTGGGAATGAGTAGTTTGCACTTCTAGAGATTCTCCGTTATTGACTTCAAGATTATTTATACTTCTAATTTTTCTATCCATAATTTTATTAAAAATATTATTCGAGTTCTCGCAATTAGAGTTTCTACCCAAATCTTCGGTAGTGGTGTTCAAATTTTCAACACTCTCTGAGAACATTTTTATTAATGTGCTACTGCAATCTTCGTTTTGCTTTCTGTTAATCATATTAATTTCTTGGTTTTTTACATTTATTCTACTCAAAAAATCAGCGATCCTGTTTTCTTTGCCCTTAATGAAATCGATTTTAATATTATCTTCCCCTAATTGTATAAGCCATCTCTGCAGACGTGGATTAATGTCTTTGCCTGAATACTTCGAATGTAGCCATTTGATGGGCTGATGGTCCGTTTGTAATTCGAACTCCCTTCCGAAAAGATATGGCCTGAAATATTTGACTCCCCAAACTACAGCCAACAACTCTTTTTCGATTGTGGGGTAGTTTTGTTCATGAGAGTTTAAAGTTCTGGAGGCATAAGAAATGGGATGACCATCTTGCGTTAAAACAGCACCAATAGCAAAATTGCTGGCGTCTGTGATAATTTTGAAAGGTTTATTGAAATTGGGATACCTAAGAATGGGATGATTAGTTATAAGTTCTTTAAGTTTCTCAAAAGCGGCGATGTAACTGGGATCATTTAAATTAACTCGAGCATTTTTTTGTAAACACTTGGTTAAGGGTTGGGCGATTTGGGCATAACTTTTAATAAATTTTCTGTAGTATCCCGTGATTCCCAAAAAGGATTTAATTTGCTAGGAAGTTTGAGGCTTTGAATAACTTCGATTTTTATTGGGTTTGGACGTACACCTTCAGGTGTGAGAATATGTCCAAGGTATTCTGTTTCTTTAGATAGAAAATTACATTTGTCGGCCTGTATTTTTAGTTTAGCTTGTTGTAGCCTGTTAAATATTTTGCGAATACTAAGAATGTGTTCCTCGAGAGATGTACTAAATACCAAAATGTCGTCGAGGTATACCACACAGATTTTATTAATATACTCCCTGAGGATGGAGTTCATCAACCTCTGGAAAGTTGACGGGGCGTTCTTTAATCCAAACGGCATTCTGATATACTCATAATGTCCGATTGGGGTAGAAAACGCTGTCTTTTTTCTATCTTCGGGCTTAACAAGCATTTGGTGAAAACCCTTTGCTAAATCCAAAGTAGTGAAATATTGTGATTTTCCCAATTTGTCTAATATATTTTCAATATTAGGAATTGGGAATTTTGTCGTTGACCGTGACCTCATTTAACTTGCGATAGTCGATGACTATACGCCATTTTTGTTTTCCAGAATGGTCGGGTTTTTTTGGGACTATCCATAGGGGTGAATTATAAGGAGAGTTGCTTTCTTTTATAATCCCTTGTGAAAGCATTTCAGAAATTTGTTTCTCTATTTCCTTTTCATGCATCTGTGGGTAACGATAGATTTTAGAGTATATTGGATTGTTGGTCGTTGTGATAATTTCGTGTTGTACTTCATGGGTAAAGGAAAGTGTATTTCCTTCTTTAAAAAAAAGCTCTTGATATTCTAATAGTAGATTTTTAATTAATTTGTACTCTTCCTCATTTAGATTATTATATTTTAATGTATGTATAACGTTTTCATTGGTACTTTCAGGGATAATTATTTCGTTGATTTCGTAAGGACAGTTATCTTCGAAAAGTATTATATTTTGGGACATTTCTAACTGCCTTTTTTCTAAATTTACGTTTGCCTTCATTGGGGTTAATAGATTTAGACCAATAATTGCATCATATTTCCTTCCGTCTAGTGGATTTACCTTCCAAGAAATAGTTCCTTTCGTTAAAAATTCTTTTGGTAATGGGGTAATTATTTCCCGATCTATCATATTCGTGCCGTTAATTGTGGTATAGTATAAAGGATTTAAAAGCTTTATCTGAGGAAAATTTTCAAGAAGTTGGGGCTTGATTATGCTGGTTTCTGACCCGGAGTCGACCAAACATTTGAATTTTTGGTGACCTATTGTGAGAGTCACTATGGGTAGTGTAGATTTTGAGGCTCTATGGAAAAATTTCGCTTTTGTACATTTTCTACTTCCATCGGCTCTGCGTCGCGACTAAAACTAAAATTATTATATCGATTTGAACTAGAGGAATTAAATCGTCCAGACCCACTATTTATATTTCTTCGATTTGAGCCATTATTGTTTCTAAAATAGCTTGGATTAGTTTGATTAGGTGTATTATTATTATTTCCAAGATTGTTGTTATTATAATAATTATTTCTACTAGCATTATTCATATTATAATTATTTGCGTTATTGTAGTCGATTTCTTGTCTGTATGAGTGCGTATTGTAATTGTTATGTGTTCTATGAACTGTATTTTTAATTTGACGGTTATTAAAATCACGACTAATATTTTTCGGATTATATCTAAGCTTCCTATGAGCAATACTTATAGCTCGTTCGTCGTCAAGAAGTTTTAATTCTGCAAATTTATTATAAACTTGGATTAAAGTAGAATTCTTTTCAATATTTCCGCGAACTAAACTATCAACTTTCTCCATAACAATTCCAACAAGATGTTTATCATTATTTTCGGGTGAGTAAATTGTTGGTCTCTCAAGAATTTCTTCAAAATTATACAACTCATTTAATTTAAAATTTACATTTCTAACTATCTCAAAAAGATCTCTTAAATTTCCTACCTTTATGTTCCTACATTCGTTAATAAGCTCACAATAATCCTTGCGGGGACGAAAGTGTAGTTTCAGTTCTGATGTTGCTGTTTCCCAAGTTAAATTGTCTCCTAATCGTTGGATGCATCTTTTCGCATCGCCCAAAATTTTTTCATGTAGAACAATCCGGATGGCATATTGTCGAAGGTCGGCATTGTTGCAAATTTCCAGTACATCGTCTACCGATTTTATGAACTCAATTAAGCTGTAGTCGTCTTTTCCATTGAACGGCCTAAGGCGTCGAAAATGCGTCAAAATTTGGTCCGCTGATAGCTGGAACGGACTGTTGTTTCCCTGCTGTTGTTGTCTGGCTAGTTGTCCATTAATTTGATCTCTGAGCATATTAATTTCTCCTTGTTGTTGTTGTATCGACTGCATTAAAATCGCCATTTCCTGAGGGTTTGCCATAATGCAGTGTAGAAGGAACTTTGTCACTTAATTTTTCTTTTATCACTCAATTTTCGATTAAATCAACTTCACAGTTTTATAGTAGAAAATTACTTTTTTTGTTTTTAACTTCCCTCTTGTTATAATAGAAATTAGGGATTATTAACCACTTTTGATCAGGTTTAACAAGAAAATTTTTCTGTTGATATTATCTGTTCACTAATTTGTATTATTATTAATACACTTAATTTAAATCCGTTTCCGACTGCGCCACTTACGTTTTTTACGTTTTATTTTAAAAAAATATAAAAAACTTACACCAGTTCTTCAGAACTGAAAAAAAGAACATATATGTTGTATTTAAGAAAATTAATAAAACTCTATTCTTTGGAATAGTTCAAACTTTATTTTATAAAAATTACTCTTAAGAGCGACCGAGCCGTTATTTAAAAGATACAAGACTGAAACTTAAAAATTAACTTAATAGATAAAGAGGTACATTAACATGAAATTATTTCAGGTTTCATGTTACTCCTGCATCTTCGTTTGTTTGCTGGACGTTATTCCAGCTAAATTGTTGATGGAGCAGTTCCCAGCATTCTTTAGCTCATTTATATTTTCTACGAACTGTAGATATTCTAGGCGAATATTGTCTTGGGGTGTCGGTTGACTTCCGCTTGCAAAGTCTGGGAATGTAACTCGCGCGGTACCTTTCGCGACAAATGTATGTTTTTAGTGTTTTACAGGTAAGTATAGGTGATGGTGGTAGTGGTTGGCGATTATGCGGTGTTTGTGCTACATTTAGGTGTTACTGTGAGTAATTGTTGGTCAACAATTACTATTTGTCGTGAAGTTGGGTTATGTATAAAAGACACCCTTTTTTATCATTTTACCTGTGTTTGATAGTTATTTTAACTATTTTACATAGGTAAAATGTCATAAATCAGGTGCTTCATTACCTTATAATGTGTTGTGTCACTGCTGTATGTTATTTGTGATGATTGTGTTTGGTTTTCATGTAATGTATTTGTTGTTGTTTTTTTTGCATGTCAAAAGTTTTTTTTCTCTTCTCAAATTTTTATATTTTTATTGAATAGATTTAAAATGTTTTTGATTTATTTTAATTATTATATTTTGGTTTTTTTTTTTTTTTTAGTTATATTGCAGCAATTCGTCCTATTGCACAGGATTTGACACCTTAATTAGGTAAGTCTCTTATGAGTTTAGTTTTTTATACTCAGTATATTGTTTGTATTTTTGACGTGCTTTTTTTTTTTCTTTCTCCTTTAGCTGGGGATTTTTGCATTAATTTTAGACTCATTAATATTAATCCACCATATTGTTGCCTTTTAGGTATGCTGCTAGGAAAATAAAGCAAACACAAAAAAAAAACAAAAACAAAACAAAGGGTTGAGGAGGAAAACAATAAGCAAAACACCAGTATGTGATTGTTGTTATGAATATGCGGTGAGTTTTTTTTTTTATTATTATTTTTTCTATATTTATTTATTTGGGGCTGAACAGACGGTGAGAACACCACCAGTTAAGAGTGCTAAGGACTCGGAACATCCAGGTCCTGAGCAACAAAGTGCGACTCCCCAAGAAGGAAATCCAAAGAATTCCATCCCAAGGAGCAACAAGACGGCGAGGACACCGCCGACAAAGAGTACAAACGACCTAGAGCACCTTGGGCCAGCGAAAAATGGTAAAGTGAGGGTGAGCACTCCGGCGACCACAGCGGAGGAGGCTCAATCATCCCCTTTTGAGAAATTAGGGGTTATGATAAGAGACCTCATGGAATATGTCGACGCTAAGAAAAACGTCGAGCTCGCCATAAAAGAGAAGATTAGGTGGGTTAGGTCAACCTACCTCAAAGCAAAGGAGGAAATAGTGAAGCAGCAAAGGGCGAAAGAGCTGGTGGATACATCGGCTCAAACAGAAGAATTGCCGCAACATAAAGAGAGCCGATCAACCGGGGATGTGGGAGAGAAACGGCCCCCAGAGAAGAGTAAAGAGCCGCGGCCGCGCAAGCGCCGTAGAGAGCTCAATGAGGAGGTGCAGCTGCAGCAGCACACCCCCAAGAGGAAAAAGGGAAAGACTCCCGAAGCAGTGGCCGAGCCAGCCCCACTGCAGGCGGCACGCCCCGTCATAAACGAGAGCAGGAACCCGGAAGGTTCTGCCTGGACGATGGTGGAGCGCAAAAAGAGGAAACTGAAGAAAAGAAGGTTGAAAGAGGGAAGCAAGCTGAAACAAAAGACCAGGTCGGATGCCATTATCATCACGACCAAAGGGGAAGCGACTTACGCGGAGATCCTTCGCAAGGTGAGGACAGATTCCTCCCTCGCAGAGGTCGGAAGTAGCGTAAAAAGGGTCAGGAGAACGCAAAAGGGCGACCTCCTGCTTGAGCTGAAGAGGGGAGATGCTAAGACCGGAGACTTAGAGCAGAAGGTAAAAGCATCGATAAGCGGGGTGGCTGAGGTGAGAGCCAGCACAAATACGGTGGTGATCGAGTGTAGAGACTTAGATGAGATCACAACCAAGGAAGAGGTCTGCGAAGCACTGAGGACCCAGCTAGGTCTGACGGTCGAAGAAAAGGATGTCCTCAGGCTAAGAGAGTCGTGGGGGGCACACAGACGGCGTTTATAAGCCTGCCTGTTGAAGCTGCGAAGAAGGCTATCGCAGCAGGTAAGATTCGAGTCGGCTGGGTTGTATGCCGAATGCGGGAGCTGGTATCGCTAAAACCGTGCTTCAAATACATGAAGTTCGGTCACATAGCGAAAAACTGCAGCAGCAGCCAGGATAGAGGAAGGCTGTGCCGAGGTTGCGGGAAAGAGGGTCACAAGGTAAAGGAGTGTGACCAAGCTGCAAAATGTCTAATTTGTAGGGAAATTGAGGGCAGAGATAGTGGGCACGTGACCGGAGGTAACAGATGTCCGGCGTTCAAGGAGGCGCTGAAAAACAGACGAAGATAAGGTTCTTACAGATTAATCTGAACCACTGTCAAGCGGCACAAGATGTGCTGGCACAGACAGTCTATGAGGAGAAAATCGACGTCGCAATCGTCTGCGAGCAGTATAGAAACCTGCACAGCGGCGTCTAGATAAATGATAGCAGCGGCACGTCAGCGATATGGACGTGCGGGAGCCGAGCCATGGAAGATACCATGAGAAGCCCAGAGAATGGCTTCACGCGGGCAATAGTAGGCGGAATACACGTCTACAGCTGCTATGCGGCGCCAAGCCTGACCCTAGACGAGTACGAGTCGATGTTGGAAAGGTTAGCCGCCGACGCGAGTCGCCATCACCCGGCAATATTAGCGGGTGATTTCAATGCTTGGGCTGTCGAATGGGGCAGTCGACAAACGAACGCAAGAGGGCGCATACTTCTAGAAGTATTCTCGCGACTTAACGTGGTGTTGGTCAACACCGGAGGCGAAAACACCTTCCAAAGGGGTGGGAGATCGTCTGTGATCGACATCACTTACGTGAGCGATTCAGTGGCCAAGGATCTACAATGGCGGGTGAGCGATTTGTACACGCACAGCGACCACCAAGCCATCATCTTCGAGGTAGGCCAGGGTATAGATAAGAGGAATCCTACGTACGGAACGGCTAGAGGATGGGCCGTAAATAAACTCGACACAGAGGTGTTCGAGGAAGTATTCCTGCATGATGCGAGGTCGGCAGGAGGTGCCAGGGAAGGGGCAGAGCGAATCGAAGATTCAGTAAAACAGGCATGTGATGCATCCATGCCTCGGCGCGCCGGCAATCGGCAACACCCACCAAACTTCTAGTGGAACGCCGAGATCAACGAATGCCGAAGGGCCTGCCTGAAAGCGAGAAGGAGAACTCAAAGAAATCGGAACCGTCCTGATTTCGATGAACTCCTTCAGAGATATAAAGAAGCGAGAAGAAGGCTGAACAAGGCCATCGCTAGAAGTAAATCCGAGCACTTCAAAAGATTGTGCAGAGAAGCAGACTCGGACCCCTGAGGTGGAGCCTATAAAATGGTTATGTCAGCGGTCAAGGGCAAACGCTCTCCGCCGATCACCTGCCCCGCGCTGCTCCAGAGCATTGTGTACGTCCTGTTTCCACAGAACGTACGCGCCGCCGAACTACCCACCCTTCAGGTGGACCCAGAAGAGGTACCTGCGGTGACTGCAGATGAGACTCTGGAGGCTGCAAAAAGGTAGCCATCAATAAGGCCCCTGGCATGGATGACATACCAAATAAAGCGGCGAAGCTAGCAGCTTCAATAGCGCCAGACAGGTTCGCTGAAGTCTTCACAGCGTGCCTGAGAGAGGGGATCTTCCCGGAGCGATGGAAACAGCAGAAACTCGTGCTCCTACCGAAGCCGAATAAGCCTTTAGGGGACCCATCGTCCTACAGACCGATATGCCTCCTTAGTTGCATAGGCAAACTTTTCGAGCGGGTGATCTGTAACAGGATTCTCCCTAGCGTCGAAAGGACAGGCGGCCTGTCGGACAAGCAATTCGGCTTCAGAAAGGCAAGGACGACTACTGATGCAATCAATATGGTGGTGGGCATAGCAAAAGCCGCCATAGAGAAAAATCACTGCTGCGCACTGATAACCCTCGACGTAAAAAATGCTTTCAACTCAGCGAGGTGGAGCAAAATAGTTGAAGCGTTAATCAAGCTAGGCACACCTAAGTACCTAGTGCGTGTAGTGGCCGACTACCTCCAGGGTAGGTCGCTTCATTGTGATTCGGATGATGGTCCTAAAGTGTTCGGGACAACATGCGGTGTCCCGCAAGGTTCCGTCCTGGGCCCTCTCCTATGGATCGCAATGTACAATGATGTGCTGGGGCTTCGTCTTCCAAAGGAAGCAGTGGCGATCGGGTTTGCAGATGATATCGGGGTAGTTGTCGAAGGAAAACACCCAGATGACATCGAACTGTATGCGAACGAAGCGATCTGGGAAATAAAAGAGTGGTTAGAACGCGCTGGGTTGAAGCTTGCTGAGCACAAAACTGAAGCAGTGGTGATCAGCAAACGGCGAAAGCCAGTATCCGTGTGGATCAAGGTAGGGGAACAGATCATCCACTCACAGCCCGCTCTAAGGTACCTGGGAGTGATTATCGATCGGAGGATAAATTTCAAAGCGCACTTGGGGGGCACGGCAGACAAAGCTTCTGCGATCTGTGCAGCACTCGCAAGAATGCTGCCCAATGTTGGGGGCCCTAGACCGAGTCGCCGCCTCCTCTTGGGGAGGGTGGTCAGCTCAGTCCTGTTATACGCAGCGCCAGTGTGGGCAGCAGCGTTAAACAGGACTGCAAATAGTAGAAAATTGAGGGCTGCATATAGGCTAAGTGCACTTCGCGCTTGCTGCGCGTACAGGACCACGTCCGACGATGCGGCGTGATAGCGGGGATGATTCCTGTAGATATTCTGGCGAGGGAGGGCATGCGTCTCTATGACATAGAATATGGTAGAGGGCAGCCAAGAAGGGTACGGCGGCAGATTGCGCGCTGTGAGTCCTTAAGGGAATGGCAGGGGAAGTGGGACGAGTCTGTTAAGGGTCGTTGGACCCACAGACTTATCCCTAACGTGGAAATATGGGTTTCGAGGGAGCGTGGGGAAGTAAGTTACGACCTCACGCAGTTCCTGAGCGGACATGGGGGGTATAGGAAATACCTCCACCGCTTCGGCCACGATAATTCACCGTTGTGTCCGGTATGCCCAGCGACGAAAGAAGACGCAGAGCACGTCTTCTTTGCCTGCTCGAGATACGCCGAGGAAAGGGCGGAATTAGAAGAAACGGCCCAGGCGCCACTTACGCCGGAAAACATCGTAGAGCATATGATGAGATCCGAGGAAATCTGGAAGAAAGTGGAAGAAACCCTGAAGGCCATTCACAGAAAATTAAGGCAAGAAGAAGCCACAAGAAAGAGAGAAAGGCGAAGAAATGCCGAGAGCAGTAGCAACCCCCATGGGTAAAGACCAGAGGGACACCTAAAGGGTCATGGTGGTGACGCCCGCCCGAAGTAATGCCTCCCGGCGGTCCCGGGCGGGGTAAGCGTCACACAAAGGGGTGGTGAGTTTAGTCAGTAGAAATCTGACACTACCGTCTGAGTGCGGATCCTCAGCGGTGTCTTTCGAAGATTCTCACCATCCCTCGTAAAACAAAAAAAAATATATAGGGGAGAGTGGGGTGAGCCGGGACACACTTTGTTCAAGGCCTTATAAAACCTAAATAAACAATTTTTCTCTCTTATTTTGACATCCTATCCTGCAGATGGTTTCAATACCTTTCATTATTTATCACTTTTAATATTATTACTTTATATTTTCAATAATTTCTAATCGTTTAAAAAAAAGTGTCAAATCAGCATTTTCGAAAAATCGTGGGGTGAACCGGGACACGATAGAAAAAGCAGGTGAAAGTGGCGTTTATGTTGTAACTAATAGTCTTATTTGCTTTTATGTCAAAATATGTTATGATATTATTATAAACAATGCTTGAACATATTTTTTTTAATTTTTTATTATAAACAATATAAAATGTGCATTTTGGTTTAAACTATAAATAAACGTAAAAATCATTAATAAAAAATTGTTAACAATCATTTTTGTTAATAACTAATGAATTTAAGTCGATTTTGCAGCTAAAACGTGGGCCGAAACATTTCTCGGTCAACTCAGAAACCGTGTCCCGGCTCACCCCCCATATATATATATCCTTACTAATATTATAAATGCGAAAGTAACTCTGTCTGTCTGTCTGTCTGTCTGTCTGTTACGCTTTCACGCCTAAACCACTAAACCGATTTTGATGAAATTTGCTACAGACATAGTTTAGACCTTGGAGACGGACATAGGCTACTTTTTATGGAGAAAAAAAGGGTTGAAGGGGGTGAAATGGGGTTCAATAAGTTGTAAGGGGATTTTTTATCTTTACTTTTTTTTCTCTATTGTATAAAAAGTAACTGACTGACAGACAACGCACAACCTAAACCGCTGGAGCTAAAGGGCTGAAATTTTGACAGTGCATCCCTATAATTGCGTGGACATCCACTAAAAAGCGATTTTTCGAAATTCATCCCCTAAGGGGGTGAAATGGGGTTTATCCAAACCGCTGGAGCTATAGGGCTGAAATTTGGACAGTGCATCCCTATAATGGAGTGGACATCCACATAAAGCGATTTTTCGAAATTCATCCCCTAAGGGGGTGAAATGGGGTTTATCCAAACCGTTGGAGCTATAGGGCTGAAATTTTGACAGTGCATCCCTATAATGGCGTGGACATCCGCTAAGAAGCGATTTTTCGAAATTCATCCCCTAAGGGGGTGAAATGGGGTTTACCCAAACCGCTGGAGCTATAGGGCTGAAATTTTGACAGTGCATCCCTACAATGGCGTGGACATCCACTATAAAGCGATCTTTCAAAATTCATCCCTTAAGGGAGTGAAATGGGGTTTATCCAAACCGCTGGAGCTATAGGGTTGACATTTTAACAGTGGATCCCTATAATGACGTGGACATCCACTAAAGAGCGATTTTTCGAAATTCATCCCCTAAGGGTGTGAAATGGGGTTTTTACAAACCGCTAAAGCTATAGGGCTGAAATTTTGACAGTGCATCCCTATAATGACGTTTACATCCAGTAATCCACTAAAGAGCGATTTTTTGAAATTCATCCCCTAAGGGTGTGAAATAGGGTTTTTACAAACCGCTAAAGATATAGGGCTGAAATTTGGACAGTGCTTTAGCGGTTTGTAAAAACCCCATTTCACACCCTTAGGGGATGAATTTCGAAAAATCGCTCTTTAGTGGATGTCCACGTCATTATAGGGATGCACTGTTAAAATTTCAACCCTATAGCTTCAGCGGTTTGGATAAACCCTATTTCACCCGCTTAAGGGATGAATTTCGAAAAATCGCTTTATAGTGGATGTCCACTCCATTATAGGGATGCACTGTCCAAATTTCAGCCCTATAGCTTTAGCGGTTTGTAAAAACCCTATTTCACACCCTTAGGGGATGAATTTCGAAAAATCGCTCTTTAGTGGATGTAAACGTCATTATAGGGGTGCACTGTCAAAATTTCAGCCCTATAGCTTTAGCGGTTTGTAAATACCCCATTTCACACCCTTAGGGGATGAATTTCGAAAAATCGCTCTTTAGTGGATGTCCACGACATTATAGGGATCCACTGTTAAAATTTCAACCCTGTAGCTCCAGCGGTTTGGATAAACCCCATTTCACCCCCTTAAGGGATGAATTTCGAAAAATCGCTCTTTAGTGGATGTCCACGTCATTATAGGGATGCACTGTCAAAATTTCAACCCTATAGCTTCAGCGGTTTGGATAAACCCTATTTCACACCCTTAGGGATGCACTGTCCAAATTTCAGCCCTATAGCTCCAGCGGTTTGGATAAACCCCATTTCACCCCCTTAGAGGATGAATTTCAAAAAATCGCTTTTTAGTGGATGTCCACGCAATTATAGGATGCACTGTCAAAATTTCAGCCCTTTAGCTCCAGCGGTTTAGGTTGTGCGTTGTCTGTCAGTCAGTTACTTTTTATACAATAGAAAAAAAAAGTAAAGATAAAAAATCCCCTTACAACTTATTGAACCCCATTTCTCCCCCTTAAACCCTTTTTTTCTCCATAAAAAGTAGCCTATGTCCGTCTCCAAGGTCTAAACTATGTCTGTAGCAAATTTCATCAAAATCGGTTTAGTGGTTTAGGCGTGAAAGCGTAACAGACAGACAGACAGACAGACAGAGTTACTTTCGCATTTATAATATTAGTAAGGATTCATTTGTGATGGCTTCATAATTTCTTACATCCACGTAAATAGGCGAACAAACTTAACGAACGTTCGTCAAACCCTAAAATGTCACTTTTCTTGATGACATATACATGCCAATCTCTGCTTCAAAACTTGCGGATTTGTTGAGCAGAGGTGATATTCGCAGCAATTTGTTTACCATATTTATTAAAAAAATGCACTATAATAAACCCTTTTTAGGGATAATAACAGCTGACTTTTTTGTTGTTTTTTTTAAGGAAAACATTGCACATAATAAACAGTTTTTAAAGGCGTTGCAAGGCACGCGGGTTTTATGCTAGTATATATATATATATATATATATATATATATATATATATATATATATATATATATATATATATGGGTATTGATTGGAGAACTTTTGTCTGTAACTCTTTATTTACAATAAGGTAAATTAGTTAATTATTTAGTCAACGTCTTCTTAACGTCTTCTTCTTCAACCGTCTTCTTGTAGCCTCTATTTATAGTCAGCAAAACGTCTTCTTCTACAACCGTCTTCTTGTAGCCTCTATTAATAGTCTGCAAAACGTCTTCTTCTACAGCCAAACGTCGTCTTCTCCAGCTAGTCTATTCTTCTTCGCAAAACGTCTTCCCTCTATCTAGATATTCATAGATATCCATTCCCACATATATATATATATATATATATATATATATATATATATATATATATATATATATATATATATATATATATATATATATATTAGGGTGGTCCAAATTTAAGATCGATCGCTTAATATTAACAGGTGCCGCATTAAGGTTATCCGTGGTGCGGCCGCGTCTCTCAGTACAAAAACAGCGCGATGAGATATCAGTGTTTTATTCTTCAGGCAGAGATATTTTTGTAATTAAATACTAATATTTTTGTAATTAAATACTAATAATTAGTCAAAATCATTATTTTATTACTCCTTTACAATACAAAAATAAAAGAATAAGTAATAACAAATGAACAATTATAAGAGATGGAGTTTTAGTCTTCTTCAATATAATCGCAGATATTGTCATATAAACATCAGATATGGCTGACGACTTACGACTTAATCGAATAAACGAGTAAGAGAATAAACGAGCAATAACAAAGGCAAAAAGGTGTTCCAGGAGGTATGATTAGCAAGGTATGAAGTTTTCAGGCATTGAAGAAAGAAAAGTCGCCCGTGAGAAGCTGAAAGAAGAGAAAAACTAGTTGGGATGTGGGTTCGACCCTTTCGGTCCACACGATCAACTTCCCAGTATGATGGATGTTGAATATATGATTGGATATTTTAATAATAAATGAACAATAGGCAATATAGAATATATCTCTAATACTGAGAATTTGTCACAATTGTTTATCAATATTTTCGCTAAAATGTCAAACTAAATGTGCGCACTTACAAGATTAGGATGACGAAAATGTATATAAAATTGATGTATTAATGTTTTTCGGCACCTCAATGAAGTCGATATAGTTTTTAGTTCGCGCGGTATCGTGCAGGTACAAAAATCACTTAAGTCATTTAAACCAAAAACCGCTGGACCGAATATTATAAAAATCTTTTCAGATTATTTTGTCGCTAATACGCTTCGAACGGCACCTCAAGTAAGTCAATATCTTTCGTGGTTCGGGCGATATCGTGCAGGAACAAAAATCACTTACGCCGCTTAAACAAAAAAACGGCTGAACCGAATTTCATGAAAATCTTTTCAGATCATATTTCGGTTAATATGCTTCGAACGACACCTCAACGAGCTCGATATCAGTTTTGGTTCGCGCGATATCGTGCAGGAAAAAATGACCACATCCGTACGCACATACACACACACACACACACATACTTCCTCCCAATTTTTTGCTTAAAATGCTCCTGGGACCTTGAAAGATGAAAATACGTTGAAATTTTCGATTTCGATTTTCGGACCGATTACAATAACTTCCTATACTGGGAATTTAACAATGTTTGGAAACGCCTTAAAAATGTATGTATGATGGAGGATCTTCAAAAGTTTTCTCAATGATGTTAAATTCTAAACCTATGTCGACACAGGTGGTCCTACAGATGAAAGTGTGAAAAAATTCTGGAATAGTTTTGAACTGTTGGGCTCACTTTTAAGGGTAGCTTAGATAATCTCTCCACACTCAAAATAAGAAGCTCAATACTTTTAGTTTCGTAAACAAGTACATACTATTAAAGTATGGTTTATAAAAACCCTTTCAAGTTTTGCCCAATCGCGTATCTTCTCACTCAAAAAGAAGACATGATATTGCAACGGCCCCCAATATTTACCAAGTTCTTGGAGCATCTGGATGTTCTTGGATGTGGTATCTTCCGCAGTATACGATACCCTAGATGATCAGTTGCTGTTACATAAAGTTCAGACCTTTGTTTTTAACACCGATTAGACGCCGACGATTAAATGGTGCAGGTATTCTTTTAGAACAAAAATTGGTTTGGAATATTTTATTTTTACCATGCAAGCATCATTATTTATGAGAAAATTCTACAGGGAGTATTCACGCCAGCAAAGTTTTCTCCTTCACCTTAGAGACAAAGAAACTTGCTAACATAATTATTCAAAGAATATTAGAAATTAAGAAGAATAGAGAAACAAGAGAATAAGAACTAAGAAAAAAGTCCATTTAAAATTGGAAGATATTCCAAGTTTCTTTTCGAAGGACCTCCCAACAGAATACGTTAAAGCTTTTTGAAAGGTACGGCCTGTCCCTTGAATTTCTACTAATTGACACTATTTACTAGAAGGAAAATCAAGAATATAGAGATGGAAAGAGAATAATAGAATCACTAAAAGTAGTGAATGATACTGTAGAGCGCGGAGTAAAGCTTATGGAAGATTTCAAATACAAAATAACAAAAAATGAAGAACAGAAACAATTTTTACTATAAGTACATATCTACAGTAAAAAGCCAGAAGTGCTTAACTGCAAATTTGACGATTTTGAGTTTTTTGCATTTTTGTATTCAGTATTTTATTCTTAATCATTGCTATAATTCTTATCTTAATCTGAGCTGTGGTTGCTGAGTTATTGGACCGGCAAAAGTGATTTTGTGCACAATTCTATATCTAAAAAAATCTTTGAGGGCGATTTTCTCGAAACGCATATTTTGCACTTAAGCACTTCTGGCTGTGTACTGTAGATATGTCAACGATTTTTTCCTTAGAAACATTGAAGTACTTGGATAATAAAATGTATTATACATATTTACATTAACTCTTTTTCAGACAGTACAAGATTATCGCCACAAGTGTTCTGAGCACAGCCGAAAAAGTCTGATTAAACCATATAACTAAAATTTATACCACAAAACTGCACTCTTTACAGATAAACTGACGTTGGTCTATAACTTTAGGGCTATATGACATAATTTATGACCTACTTCATAAAGGTATCTTATTCTAATAAAATTTATTCTCATATTTGATGGAATATTCATTATTTACAATCAATTTATTTACTTTTACCACTTTAGAAAAATATTTGAAAAGAAAAGCCGTAAATTATTATTTTTTCAAACTTCGGCCCAATGTGGCACGTGTTAATATTATCAGATTGATTTCAAATTTTGACAATTTTACTTTCTATCAAAAGGAACGAAATTGGAGGGTGCTTAGGAAGGAAAGCCGAACTTCATCGAATTATAAAAGACATATTGTTCCACACCATAATAATATATTTGAATTTTGTAATGAATTAAACCTGTAGTTTCGTAATCGAAGTTCTGTTAATAAATAATACCTAATATATTTCAATAAAAGTAATAATATTAACATGTTATTTAATTTATTCAATATTGATGCAAAATATCCAACGTGGGGAGTACAATTCCCCAAAGACGGAAATACGCTGGGAAGAGTATGGACGGTTCACAATAATAATTAAACAATAATGAAAGTTTCTGTAAAACAGATTTTTAAATTTAAATTTTAGTTACGAAGTTATACTAGTTGGAATAAAAACATGCAAGAAAAACGACATTTTGAGGCTATTTTCGAGTGTTTTTCACTTTTAAAGCAATATAACTCATTTTTAAGTAACGTTATCAAAAATCTGTTTTACACAAACCTTTATTATTGTTTGAAGAGGGTGTGTACCAAATTTCAAGCAAATCGATTGAAAATTGACTGATAAAAATTAATCCACCTACGAAAAAACATGACAAATGACATTTCGAGGTAATGGCGATCAAAGAAAAGCAACGTTTTTTTTTTTGTTTTCATTTTTTCGAGTTTATTTACATTCTAATCAAAGTTTAAATACTTGGTTAAGTTTAAGAATCATAGTACCTGAAAACACAATAAAAAAAAGTTGCGTTTTCTCATTTTTCATCATTTTTGGGTTGGCCCTCCCATTAACTTAGAGATGATGGGAGTATTTCTTATAATAATAATAGAGTAAAATATTCTAACACAGAAGGCGCACTTCTCGCCTGGGCCAAGAAAAATTAACCAGCTCAGCGCAATCGAGCGTTGAGATGAAGCTCTCAACCAGTGCTGCCAACTGGTGTTCCTGCAAAAGCTGACTATTTCTGCTAAAAAAAAATAGGGGAAAAACTGATACATATTGGAATTACTAAGGATGAGTTGCTCCAACCAAATCATTGATTAAACATATTGTTAAAATTAACTTTAACAATAACAAAGTTGTTAAAGCTCCAGTTTACAAAAATGAGTTGCACCACCTAATCGTTTGTTAAAGTTATCGTAGATTCTTGCCTTATTCATGAAAATATCTAATAGGGTTACAAAAATACAGGGTCATATGTAAAGCCCTACCAAAAAAATTCAAAACCTCACCCATACGATTTATTGTTCGTCTGTCCAAGACCTATCCACAGCCAGGCGTTTTGACATTTACACTAATACACCTTGTATAGACTATACTAAAAGGTACTCACTCCTTTCAGAATCCAGTGACCCATTAAAAGGAAATTTCAAATTGAAAAATTTACTTGCAATTTCAAACCACTTTGTTTTTATATCGTTCATGTACGTTGCCATTATTAATGTGCGAAATGCATCTACAATACAGAATCTAAAAGCTCCCCAATATTCCACTTAAAATTATCGATATTTAATAAAAATATAACTGAAAATGGGAAGCAAATATAAAAGCTAGACTTCTGGTTAAGGAATATGTTAGTGTCAACGGCATGGAGTGCATGTTTTTTTCATAGCGAGTTAGCACGCGAAAAATCAATTTCCTTACGGTATCAAGTGTTTGTTGATTAAATGCGTATAAAGGGTTGCGTGTCATAAAGCAGTATAAAAAGTAATGACTTCAAATCTTATTAATAACAAGTGCATTTTTCCCGGTGCTTTTTTTTTCATTTTCATAATATATTTACGTACGATGTAGGTTTCAGCATCCAGAGAAAGAAAAATAAAAACATGTATGTATATGCATATTTTACGGGCAGTGAATTTATCAAAGGAACTTACAAGGTTTTGCAAAAATCCTTTAAAATTCTTTTGTCTTTTAGGCATTCGAATTTTTCCCCCAGAATAATATATGTATACACTCAATCCTGTATTGACCGAAGCAAGAAGTCTAACAGTACCATGAATAATTCAGTCCTTGTATGTTCTGTATGATCATAAATTATTCAAAAGAAAACTTTTCCTCTACTGCATCCTACAAACATTCATTCACATGTCCCAGATATTTCAAACAAACAGGATCTGATTGTTGTCAGATTCTTTACAGCAGACATCTGTAAATAAAAACAGCTCTTCCTGTGTTGTTTTTTAAAACAACAAAGTTTGTAAAAGTAAGATTTATATCGTTACATAAATGCATATTTCTCACTTAACACAAGGTTTTGACGGTAACAGGCTCAAGATAATTAGTGCATGTACCCCAGCAACTTCTTGGAGAGCACTGCGTGTGAAAGTTTGATAGTTTAACTTTAGTGAATATCATTAACAAATGAACGAAATCCAGGTAACTGAACAGGGAACAAGTATGTGTTGAATAGCTTTGTTATACAAGTTTTCCCTAATTTAAGATTTTCCAAGACAATGCTGATATATTAAAAGGATGTGACTGGAAAAGAATTTTCCTAGCTTGTTATTAGGAAGAACATGAGAAAGTTGCGAACTTTCTGCTATTTCTGTCAAACAACATTTCAGTTGAGTTCAATGGTCATAACGACGGAAGCACGATATACATCGCGAGTCCCGTGAAAGTTCTTTCGGTTTTCCTCTTTTCCAACGCACCAGACAAACCCATTTTCTATTTTATGGAGTTTTTAGGAGGATCTATCTATATGACACTGCTCTTTCCAGCGTAGCTGCTTTCTAACTCCACAATCTTTAATTTTTTTACCTGATTTTTCTTTTATAACTGTGCAGCAAATTTTTAAGATTCCAGTTATGACATTAATCAAAAGTTAGACAATTCTAACTGGTAGCTTCCGTTTTTATTTTATCATACCACAAAAGTCGGAACAAAAAAATGAAAATTGTAATGCATAAAAATAGTTTAAAAAACTAAAAAAAATTCGCTTATATTTTACAATGAACCAAAAAGTTAGAAATAATTTTCAATGTAACGTTTTTATTGAAAAAGCGTGGAGCGCACATTACCTCTATTCTTATTTCATTAATACTGTAACTCTTCGTTAGCGCCCCACATTTTTTAACATTGAAGAACGGGGCTGCAGTAATAAAAACTTTACATTGAAAATTAGTTTTTACTTTTCGGCTCATCTTAAAATAAAAGCGTATTTTATATAGCGTATAGTTTTTTTAACTATTATTTTTATCTGCTTTTTAGTGTAGTATACGTCTTCCCCCATTTTGTGGTGGCGCCGCCGTGGCGGTCATATTAGATTTAAAATTACGACCCACAGCTTACTGAATTCTATCTGTCGTACTCTTTCATTTAATATCCATGTCGCGGGCTCGGTGGAGCATAATTGCAAAAATCAGTCGCCATCTTGGAACCGCCATCTTGATTTTTTTACAAAATGGTCAAATTGCCTTTGGTACTTATAAAAGATAATTGAACTCAGATTGAACGCGAGTCCAACTGCATATATATGTACGTGAGTCAAATTTAGTTTGGGTCGACTAGCTCGACTCAGCTCTTTTACCTAGGTTGAGCTGAAACTATGCATAAAGCCGTGAGTTCAGTTGCTGAGTAGTTGAATTTAGTTGCTAGCAGCATCTCTATGTTTTGATTGTAATTTTCTACTTTCGACGCAACCTCAATTTAACTATTTAAGCAATAATTTAATGCGACTATTTAAGCAAAATTTAGTGTAAAAGTTTGTTTATACTACTCAACAAAAGTCAGGTTGAAGAAAAAGATTATTTTTAGACAATATTAATATTAGTTGACCATAGAAGTAAGCATGTTACACACAAGAGCTTGAGAATGACCGAATCTGACGGTCGAAACGTCGCTTTGTAAATAAAAAAAAATGTTCAACAATTGAACTTTCGTTGGGTTTTTGGCATAACTAAATTCATTCTTCGTATTTTAAATTTACATACCAACGTCATTAAAGTCATATTATTGATAATTTAGTGGATGTAAATTTGAAGTTGATCAGTTATACTTTTTACTTTTTAGTCTGTTATAAGTCCTCCGCAATTTTGTGTTGGTCGCCATTTTGAATTTGAAATGACGCTACACAGCTAATTGTATTCTACCTGTCAAATCTTTCATTTGATACCCATGGCAGAGGGCAGCGGAGCACATTTGCAAAAATGGGCCGTCGAGTCAGATTGCATTGTCATTCAAACTAAACGTGTATGAAAAATTTCAGTACGATCGGAAACCGGTAAGTGGTTCAAATTTAACTTTCGAGAGTTTATTACATAGTTATAAGTGAAGCTAATAAAAGCGTATTAATAAAAAAAAAGAGGCCGCTATTCGTAGCATTGTGTAGAAAGCCTATTAAGCTCTAGCCAATATTTGCGATAATATTGTAGGAAATTCATATACTATGGCTGTGAATCGGACCGACAGTCTGGGTACATAGCTTGTTGTGAATTATCCGGGACTAGAAAAAAGCATTGTGCGTAAGTGAATTTAATATAATTGGTACATTATGGTACATATGGTACATTTAATTTTAAATCAATCCAGCGACCCAATAAATAACTACAAGCTTTTTTGCATTGTGCGTAAGTGAATTTAATATAATTGGTACATTATGGTACATATGGTACATTTAATTTTAAATCAATCCAGCGACCCAATAAATAACTACAAGCTTTTTTGACAATAAAAGTATCAAGTAGTCTCGCTCTGTTACCAAACTTTTGGTTTTGAATTTTGTATTTTTCACAGAGTTTGTGCGGAATTCTGGTCTGTTCGGACACACTTGCAACATACTTAACGCCTCTTCCACTTTGGCATGAAATAAAATTTCCCCTTAAGGTCGGTTTACACTTGTGCAAGTCAGTAAATCGTGTTAACGCAACATTTAGGCTTGCACAAAAAGTTTGCATTGTGAAAAATATGATTTTATAGAAAATCGGCATGAGGTTGCTTTTGTTCGGCATGAGCATCTAAACCATGTTCAAGCCTCAGCCACAACCCTCAGCATGCCCTTGGATGAATGGTGACGTTTCATAACGCTCCTCTGACCTTATCATCAACGATATAATAAAATAATCGTGCCAAATTAGCAAAAGAGTACCCTATTTTTTTAATTAGAACCAAATGTAGGTACTAATAGTTTTGGGAAAGTGTTCAGAAACACTTATTGATCAAGTGGTCTGATCGTATGCAAATGTTGCTATCCATTGTTTATTTAACAACTGGCTAATGTTGATGAGCAATTAATGTACCATTTATTAACAAATTAAAATTCTTGGAAAATATCTAACTAAATGGACTCAAAATCACCAAAACACCAATTGACTTGCGCCAGTTATTTTGCACAAATAAATCGTCGCGTGTGAACAGATTAATTTCCACTCAGTTTATTTGCACCAATTGACCTGTTCCAACCAGGTTACACAGCAAATCTTTGCATGTAAATCGACCTTTATGTAGATTTGGAGCTATATTAGGTATCTGGGTATATTTAAGGCCCAATTTCTTCGCGCCTATTGACATTTACTGGGTGAATAAAGTGCTTTTTTAACGTGGACAATATTATATCTTACAATTTTGATAACCTGAGAATTTTCATATGTAATCCGCTCAAATTAGTCAAAAAATCGCCATATTTGGAAAATTTTCCAACAGGTATCAGAGCGGTACCAAGTGCAGCGGTTGTGCGGGTAGGGCTGCGGCTGCCATTGCCTAAATTGCTGAGGCCGCACAGAAACTACGAAAACCCCGGACATTTGAGTAAAATTGAGTTTTTTCCCCCGACACCCATTTTTTTTTTAATTTTAGAAATATGTTTTCTGGCGAGTTAAAGTCTAAACGTCGTATCGAATCGATAACCATCGGCTACCAGCGAAGGGCTAGCAACAATTTCTGGCATTAAGCTCTTGCTACGAAACATACGACACAACTTCGGATAAGACAGAAACTTGAAAAACTTAGGGCTAACATAACTACAATTACCCCGTTTATTACTAGGTGGAAAAGTTGAGTCAAGGCAGAGTGGAAATCGGCCACCGTATATAATGTCGAGTTGAGTTCACTTTAGGTTGAAATGGAGTTGAAGTGAAATCAAAACATAACCTCAAATTTTTCTGTGAAATTCTCATTTATAGATATGTAAAAACTCAGACTGAATTAATTTTTTATTCCTGTGCAAACAAAAACACCGAACATAAAACTAACGCCAAAGGCGGACTTCACGGATGTTAAACAAACAAAACAAATATCACTTCAACCCAATTACAACTCAACCAGTGTATACGAGGCAAGGTAGTAGAGCTGAATTGGGTTGAGTGGGCAAAGTTTCAACTCGACCCCCGTTTAAAACTGGGTTGAACCTTAGTTTAACCTAGTCAGAAACGGGATAAATATAAACAAGAAGAGAAAGCAGTGACGGGAAATATATATGCCAGAATTAAAAGAAGAGCCAGTATTGGGAAGATGAAATGAGGAAAATAGAAGAATCTGCAAACTCCCATGACACAAGAAATTTTTGACCTATCGAGTAACAGTTTCAACCTACAATCGAATTAAAGTTTGAAAATTTTTATACTAGAAAACAAAAATCTGCTGGGTTTGTGCCGGTGTCAAATATCTGGCAGACCACCTATTATTTTAGTGTTTAATTACTACTTAAACCTTAATAACTCCTATACCGATTAGCACCGGCTTGGTCAGTTTGATCTGAAAAGAAATCGGTTGGACATTGAGTCGTTTGACAACTAGGAACTAGTACTTAGTTTCCTTGAACGACCAGATTAAGTCCCTTTTCGTTTCGGATCGGTGTACGTTTGATAACATTTTTTTACATTTTTGCCACGCCGAAGTTTGTTTGGATGCGTACTACCAGTCAATTTTTAACTTAGATTTGTTTTCATTTATTAAGTATCATTCAATTGATCGGGTCACCCCTGACACAAAATGTGCCCGGGGTGTATACGGACAGTTTTTAAAACCCCTCCCGGACGCCCTTCAAACTAGTACAAATCCGGGAAATCCGGACGGATTGCAGCTCTAGGTTCGGACAATGACAGGTAGAATAGTAGTATGTGCGTTCAAATGCGCACTAACAGAATATTGTACACCGCGAAAATTTCTCTCCTTTCAACCTTTTCCGCGATGCCGATGCCTAATAGACCAGTAATTAGAGATTTTTTCGTGTTATAAAATTGTACAGCCAATTGCTTGCACTACTACTTCATTTTTTTAAGATTATTCTCCAAACTTACATAATTAAAATATGATTTAGACAAACTGTAGCCCCTAGTCTATACTTTCAGAACACGTTTTGGAAATTTCAATCGGGCCACTCCGCTAATATTGGCGTAATGTGCAAGATTAGGGTCTATTTTGTTTATACTGCAATTATGCAGAAACTATACATGCGACAAATTTCATCTTTTGGCAGCTTAAAGTATCTATACCAGGCTATCATGTCCCAAAAAATCATAACCTAATATTGCAAATTAACAGAGGTATGAGTTTTTGAAAAAAAAAAAAAAAAATTAAGGGGTTTTCTAGCTTTTCTCGGCGAAAAATTGTTCGATCGTGGTCTAGAAAAACCCATTTTGTAGGGTTTTGAATTCTCTACAAATATCTATTGGGAGTAACGTGCTTCATCCAGTACTTTTTATTGTATACGCCAAAAACGGAAAAAGTGCCCATTTTTGTTGCTAAACAATTAAACAATTCCACATGAGTAAATTTTGGCTGGTTTTTTGGTTTTAGTAATTTATGAGATACCTCTGAAGTAGTAGTGCAAGCAGTTTGCTGTACAATTTTATAACAAAAGCTGCCGTTTTTTTCGCTCTAATGACTGGGCTATAATGTTAAAAAGTTTTTTTGTGTTTTGAGTCGTGTGGTGGTGTTGATGGGGACAGAAAATTGTTGAAATTCATAGTTAAAGTGGCGAATGCAGGGGGGGGGGGGGGATGAGGGACATTCTCCCCCAAACAAGAGCTAGGGGTTACTTAGTTCTGGAAAAAAATACTGTCTTTATTTTTAACGATAAAATAAATCTTAAAAATGCCACCCAATTTCTAAACTATTGTCGTGTGCTTAGCTTTAAAAGTTATCTAATCAATAGGTCTGAATCGGAAATTGCTTAATTTTGAAAAAAGCGGCTTAATAGAAAACTCATTTTAGAAACTACGTCTAGCTATAAAAGCTCTGTGAGCTATGTGATTAAAACAATACCTACCGTTAGAGTTGAACATGGCTTTTACGAGGCAGTAAATTTGTCCTTACATGATGGTAAATTGTACTGCAGCCTTAATTTTTTTAAATGCCTCTATTCAAAAATAATATCCTACTACTCTTGGTATGAGCGTGTAAACCTACACAATCACCCACCCAAACATAAACTTTAAAGCCGCCTATGATACCATAGCCAGAGTAGAACTCTAGAAAGAAAGGAGAGAATTCGGCATCTCCAACAAACTGACAAGACTATGTGGGTTGACCATGACTAATGTGACAAGGCAAGTAAAGGTATCCGGAACACTTTCCAGTCCAATCAACATCTTAAATGGACAAGGGAACGGTCTGGCCTACCTCCTTTTGAACCTGGCGTTGGAGAAAGTGATCCGAGATTCGGACGTGACATCAAGGGGCACAATCCTCCACAAGTTCACGCAATTATTGATTTATGCAGCCGACATTGACATCATTTGAAGAACAACAACAGCTGTACAAGCTTTCATTCAGATTGAGCAAGCGGTAGGAAATCTGGGACTGCACATTAACGAAAGCAAAACAAAGTACATAGTGGCCTCGTCTACAAGAACACCTAACACAATCCTACAATCAATGTAGAGGAACACAAGTTTAAAGTAGTAAAATTATTTACCTACCTTGAGTCAATAGTAGCAGCCGACAATAGCATGGAAGCAGACATGCACGCACGACTGCTAAAAGGCAACAAAGCCTACTATAGCTTGTCAAAGCTCTTCAAATCTAAGCATCTAACCATAACGTTTAAACTTTACTAACTTAACTTAAACGCTGGTCTTAACGGTTCTAACATATGCATCCGAAATGTGGGTGCTTAGCAAAAACCACTCAAACTTCTTAGCCGTGTTCGAGAGGAAAATACTTCGGAGGATTGTTGGCCTCTTATGTTGGGAAGGACGATTCCGGAGACTCTCCAATGACGAGATCTACGAGCTCTATCGCAACATAAAAGTTGTGAAAAAAATAAATCTCGTTAGGATCTGGTGGGCAGGGCATGTAGCTCGTATGAGTGAAGATGAGCCTGCTCGGAAAGTTCTCCGCGTGACCTATGATGTTTCTGGCGTATGGGGCCTTCCTACGTGGTAATCAACAACATTATACCGCGATAATTAGTGCACGCTGTGAGATCTCTTTTTTTATGTACCGGGCCGATCATGCCTTTTCTCCAGCAGGCATTCTCCGGCATCATTTCTTGCTCCCATATTGGCACAATTAATTCATGAATCGCTTGGTGTAATGAAACCAGCTCCGCTTCAACCTATTCCTTATGGTAATTAGCCTACTGCTGGATATTGAGTTTGAAGTAACAAACGACATAACGGACTGGTAGTACAAAGTGTGAGAGCTTAGCAATGCACAATAAATAAAAAAAGCCGTTCTGTAGCTTAGAAAGCTACTACATCAAACCGGATATCAATAATTGGATCGACCAGCTGTTACTTCATTGTGGGACAAGGACCCAGGGAGCTCTATCTATATTATTAATAAAAGAAAGTGTGTGTTTGTGTGTCTGCTTGTGCGTACCGTCACGCATTGTAGCCAAACTAGAAGAGATAGAAATATGATTTTTTTTTGTAGATGCATGGATACCCCAGAAGGTGGAAGTAAGTTTCCGTTTTTCGCTATTTTGATTAGTTTTTTTTTTTTAATTAATTAATTAGTAGGTACGATTTTTCACCATTTTTTACGCTCTACGCCTGATATCTCGGCTAATGTATATCGTAGAACTTTTTTTCTCTATTGTATAAAAAGTAACTGATTGACAGACAACGCACAACCTAAACCGCTAGAGGTAAAGGGCTGAAATTTTGGCAGTGCATCCCTAACGATTTTTAGATATTCATCCCCTAAGGGTGTGAAATGGGGTCAACTCAAAACCGCTGTAGCTATAAGGCTGAAATTTTGACAGTACATCTCTATAATGACGTGGACATCCACTAAGAAGCGATTTTTCGAAATTCATCCCCTAAGGGGGTGAAATGGGGGTTTACCCAAACCGCTGGAGCTATAGTGCTGAAATTTTGACAGTGCATCCCTATAATGACGTGGACATCCACTAAGAAGCGATTCTTCGAAATTCATCCCCTAAGGTGTTGAAATAAGGTTTATCTAAACCTCTAAAGTTATAGGGCTGAAATTTTGACAGTGCATCCCTATAATGGCGAGGGCATACACTATAAAGCGATTTTTCGAAATTCATCCCCTTAGGGGGTGAAATGGGGCTTACCCAAACCGCTGGAGCTATAGGGCTGAAATTTTGACAGTGCATCCCTATAATGACGTGGACATCCACTAAGAGGCGATTACTCGAAATTCACCCCCAAGGGAATGAAATGGGGTTAACCCAAACCTGTGAAGCTGAAGGGCTGAAATTTTGACAGTGCATCCCTATAATCTCGAAGAAATGAATGACTCGAAATTCACTTTATTTAATATTCATTTGTGATTGCTTCATAATTTCTTGCACCCAAGTAAATAGGCGAAAAAACATAACGAACGTTCGTCAAACCCTAAAATGTCACTTCTCTTGATGACATTATACATGCCGATCTCTTCTTCAAAACTTGCAGATTTGTTGAGCAGAGGTGATATGCTGCGTTTACCGTATTTATTAAAAAAATGCGCGGTAATAAACCCTTTGTAGGGATAATAACAGCTGATTTTTTTTTTTTTTTTTTTTTTTTTGAAGGGAAACATTGCACATAATAAACAGTTTTTATTTAAAGGCGTTGCAAGGCACGCGGGTTTTATGCTAGTTTATAATAAGTATAGGGGGTCTTACCATCTGCAAGATCCCTAAAACTTATTTCTAAGCCCACGGCTGCCAAGACCTTTTGGGGTAACAGGTGATATTAGTTGTTAAGAATTGTTAGTGTTATCTGCTAGTGTTAGCGTAAAGATTATTTCTGTATCTCAAAATTTAGTTAGTATATTTTATTTGTTTTAGTGCTTATTTTATTTTATAGTATCTACCTAGTGTCTAAAAGTTCCCGTAGTGGAGTTTTTCAAGTAGGAGGTTAAAGGACTGAAGTAAGGGGAAGAGGTATGTGTAGGGCGAGGGCGTATTTTTTGTATCCAATAGTTTGTGGGGTTCGTCTCGGTATCCTTTTTGTGTTAGTCTGTTTTTTGCTTCTTGGCACTCAAAGAAGAGGTGTTTCGCTGTAAGGGTCCTGTTGCAGAAAGTACATTGTGGTGGCGCTTGCCAGGTAAACAGATAGCTCTTGAAAGCTAGTGCGTGGATCTAGCCATGATGACTCCATCTATTCTGTTTTGTACATATGTCTAATTTTGGTCTTTTCGCTGTGAGCCAGTGTTTTCGTAAGAAGGAAGTGGACATATCCCACCGTCGTCGTTGTTTTGACTCGTTAATTTTTTCCTTTATTATATAAATGCTTCTTTGCAGGTCTGGGGGTTTTATGTTTGGGTTATCTAGTAGATGCGCTTTGGCTTTCTGATCCGCGATGGTATTACCTGGAATATCTACATGACCAGGACACCAAGCTACCGTTATATTGTTTTGTGCTATTGTGTTTTTGATAATGGATGTTATAGGACATTTACTTCTTCTACTTTTTATGGCTTTTATAGTGCATAGTGAGTCGGTGAAAATCACTGTAGGGGTGTGTCGTGTAACTACCCAATCTGTTGCTTTATGTATATACTGCATAGAGTTCGGTGAAGTATGAACTTGTATTATGCGGTAGGGCTTGTCGTATGATTTCATTTCCAAAGTCATCCGTTACTGCGTATGCCGACACCTTTGTTCAAGTTTGGATCCATATGTTCTGTATACAGGAAGATTGTATTGCCCTCGTTACTTTTGTATTTGTGCCGCATGTCGGTGTGTAGACTTCCGTAGATTTGTTTAGGTGTAGAGTCTTTCTTGTGCCTTATAAGGGAACAGTCCAGTTTTTTGTTGTCAAATTTCCAATATGGGGAGGGTGTTTCTACTGTACTCTGGTCGCATCTGAGCTCTTTCAATTCTTCTGGGTATTCTATAAGCCTTAATTGCAGTGCTGATACGGTGTTTGTGAGTATAGTATATGTTCATTTTTTATATTGTATATTATTATATGGTGTAGAGGGTATTTTGGATTAAGAATGTTCTGGGCTATTATTTTGTGCATTAGTTCCTCGCGTCTGTCCTGAATATTTGGAAGGCCACTTTCTATTTGTAGTGAGTCACAGTTTGTAGTAGGCAGCCCACCTAGAGCGAAGTGGGCAGTGGTGTTTAGTGTTTTCACTAAAGGCCTCAATTTTGTAGTTGACGAGCGTCCATAGATTTGCAGTCCATAGTCTATCACTAAGTAGATTGTTTCGTTTTTTGATTTTTTCTGTGGTTTCTCGTAAGTGTTTCTGCCAATTCAGCCTTCTCGATATATGTAATCCTAGTATTTTTGTAGATGTCTTGTAGTTGTGTGTTTTACCGTGAAGGGTTATATTTCGGCTAGTACAAGAGTTTAGTCTGCAAATATGTAGAGCTTCGGTTTTCTCCTCTGATATGATTGCGGATCTGCAATCCGCCCATTCTTTAATGTCCCCATATGCATAGTTCAAGGTTTCTTGTACCGTATGTATTTTCCCTTTAGTGTGTAAGATTATATTATCGGCATATATCCAGAATCTTATTCCTTGAATTGTTGAAAGGCTTTGTGCTAAAGAGTCTATAAAGATATTAAAGAGATGCACTGATAATGGGGAACCTTGTGGGAGTCCATTGTGTGCCGTGATCACCTGATTGTCACCCCTTAAAAAATCACCCTTTTTATAATTCTAACTTTATTGAAATTTCTAACTTTGTTTTATACAATTAATTTCTTAAATCTATAATTCATATAATTCAACTTTAAAATTTCATATATGTAATTCAAATTGATGGTTTTCTGATTATTTCAATTTATTTATTCAAAAAAACTTAACTTATATGGGTATTGCCAAAAAAATTGCCTTGAAAATATTAGCTGCGTTTTATCGTTGTCTGGGATGTTTTCCTTGGCTGGATCCGATGTACTGGGTTACTCTCGATTCACAATTCCTCTGAGTAGATGGCGCGGACTTTGTAGAAAAATGATGGTTTCGGCTTTGATTGCTGCTTAATTCCGCCTTGGTTGGTTGATTTGATGTTCTCTATCACTGGTGTGCTGGTTTACGTGTTGCTGGATATAACTATGATTTGATTAGCGTAAGGGGTTATATTGGGATGCTGTCTCAATTCTACAGCTGAGGATGTTGACGGTACAATACTCCGTCAACTGATTTGGATTGGGAATTATAGAATTTTAGATCATCAGGCTCAATTCTCCTGATTGGGTGAGATCACATTGTGAAGTGGTGTTCTTTCACTATAGTGTCCATTTATACGCACTTTCATTGACCTTCTTGACATGTACGAGTTTATTAGTGTTATTATCTTCGGAGGGAACTTTTATTCTTTGAGTTGTGTAAGTATCCAGTGTTTGCTTACTCTGTCGAACGCTCTTGACAGGTCAAGTGATGGTATGATCTCGGAAACCGCTGACAATACTATCTTCTAATTCTGTGAGGAGGAGTTGGGTTCCTCTATATGGGCGGAAAGCAAATACGCTATCATGTACTAGTTGTTCTAAGGCCTATGATATTCGGTCTCTTATTAGTTTTTCGAGAAGTTTGCTAGTCGTGTTCAGTAGGAAGATAGGTCTATAGTCCATAATTGTTGGCCGGGGGTTTTGATTTTTGTGGATCGGGACAACTTCGGCGATCTTCCAGTCCTGTGGGAAGGTCCTAGTGTCCATAATCTTATTTATGAGGCTCGTGTATCGTAGATGCCATGTTAGGGGTGCTTGTTTAAGCATGTTGTATGTGATGTTGTCTGATCCCGGTGTAGTACCTTTAAAGTTTTTTAACGTACAGTTAAATTCCTCCAAGGTAAAAGGTAGGACTATATTTTTAAGGGCTTCATTTGACTGATTTGGTAAGTACTCTTGAACTGGAAGCGGGGGCTCTGCTTATGTTATAGAGAGTATTCGCTGGTATATGCAGCAAATCGCGTGGCTATTTCTTCCGAGTGGACAATTAGGCCTGTTTCGGTAGTGAGGGAGTACGGGTTTGTTGCTGTTCTTTGTCCACTGAATAATTTAACTCGCCGCCATAGTTGTTTTGGGTCCATTTGGGGTTCAATTTCATTTAAGAAGTTTTCCCAGGCGCTCATTTTAGCCTTCTTTATCTCCTTCTTCATTTTAGCATTTGCGCGGCGATATTGTATTGCATTTTCTGTGCGTGGGTTGCTTTTGAATTGTTTCCAGGCTTTATTTTTGTATTTTATTAGTACTCTAATATCTTCAGTAAACCATTTAGGTGATCTTTTTGCAGTGGGTACGGTAGTTCCCATGCTCGCATTAGCTGCAGATCTGATCGCTTTTTTTAAGATGGAGACTTCTTTATTTATGTTTTCTGTTTCAGGCCGATCTTGTAGGTAGGTAAGTATCGATGTGCGATAGACCAACCAGTTGGCATGTCTCTCCCTGAATCTAGGTTATATGCTTCTTCGGAGTCAGATTGTCTTGTTTTGTTATTAATATTGGGAAATGATCGCTACCCCAGGTATGTGGGACGACATACCAATTTAGTTCTGTCGCTATGTCCTGACTATCTACTGCTAGGTCTATTGAAGTGTATGTGTTGTGTGTTGATAAGTGTGTATGTGTTTCCGTGTTTAGGAGCACTAGGTTGGAATTGTCTAACCAGTTTTCCATGACTCGTCCTCTACCGTTGTTATGAGATCCTCCCCAAAGGAAGTTGTGGGCGTTAAAGTCACCCACGAAAATGATAGGATGAGAGAGTTGCTGTTGTATGTTTGTAAGGTCCTCTGCTCTTATTATATCACTATGTGATAAATATATGTTTACTATGAATATTTCTTCAGGGAGATATATTTTGATAGCTTGTGCTTGCAGACGAGTATTTAGTTCTATGGACTATGTTACAATTTCTCTAGATACTAAGAGTGCGAGACCTCTGTGCCCGGTTGTATCGTTTCATATATGTGGAATTGTTTGTACTCTTGTAATCCTTGCAACGTATATTGTCCTTTCCATATTGTTTCCTGAATAGCCATCACTCTGGGTCTGTACTGCCTCAAAAGGAGCTGCATTTGGGGCATTCCGGATATCAGCCCATTAATATTCCATTGAATTATGAATGTTCTTAATTATGAATGAAAGTGGGGTGCATATGTTGTTTGTTGTTTGGTTTTGCTGTCGCTTGTTGATGATGATGTTGTTAGGGTTGTTTGTTGTATTTCTTGGCTGGTTTGTATCGTATTTCTTGAATTCATAATGGTATTGGGTTGTATTCGTCATCTGACACTGTCATGTCGTTGTCCTCTGGGGTTTTTGGTGTTTGTAGTTGTTCGTAATTTTTGGAGTATTGTGTAGCCCATGCTTCTGCGAAGGCTAATTTTTCTTTTGGAGGCGTTAGAGATAATTTTTTGTTAGCATCTTCAGTTGCATATATTGTTGGAATTGTGTTTCCAGCGATTGAGTAACTTAAGATCTCAGTTTCTTGGAGTTCTTTATTTATTGCGTGATTGTTTTGGGTATTTCCATATTCAGTTGTGATTTGGGTTGTGATGTGTTTGTTTTTAAGGGTACTATTTGTTTTGATAAGTATTTTGTTGTTTGTATTTATTGTGTTTTTTGTATTGTTGGTCATGGTTGCAGTGCTTTTTTTGAAGTGTTAACTTCTTTAGGCGCGTTTGGCACTTTTTCGCTGGGGGTAAAACAAAGAATTCGCGACACGCGCATTTTGTTGCTACACGAGTTTCTGGACACTTGCTGCAATGATGGCGACACGCGCATTTTGTTGCTACACGCGTTTCTGGGCACTTGTGCCTATGCAGCTGGCTAGAGCATGGAAACTTTTAGTTGAGCTCCACTTACAAACAGCAGCGTATAATTATAAGTGTGTGAGGCAAAATAGCCCGCGCTTGGTGAGAGGAATTGTGTTTGAATGTTGCAATACAGAGGCTGCTCTCAGCATTCGTTTTATATTCTCGCGCCGCTCTCAAAATTCATGTCATATTCTCGCACGCCATCGCAAACAGCAGCGAATGTATGCGAGAGGATGAAATGAATGCTAAGAGCGGCGTCTGCATTGCGAAAATATGAAGTGAATGGGTGCGAGAATATGCCATGGATTTTGAGAGCGGGTCTGCATACATTCATACATTCGCTGCTGTGTGCGATGGCGTGCGAGAATATGACATGAATTTTGAATCCCTCTCACCAAGCGCGGGCTATTTTTCCTCGCACACATAGAATTATACGCTGCTGTTTCTATGTGGAGCTAAACCAAAAGTTGCCATGCTCTAGCCAGCTGCATAGGCACAAGTGCCCAGAAACGGGTGCGAACCAAAAATGCGCGTCACCATCGCTGATGTCTGTTGCTGGACCTCGACTAAAAGTTGCCATGCTCTAGCCAACTAAATGGCTGCAATATTTAAATCTTTTGCTTGGATTAATCGCTTTCGGCGACATGGAATACGTTTCGGCGTTTCGCCTATTCGACTGGGCATCTGTATTTTACGTACATATCTGAGGTAGTATCCCAGTAGGGAAAATCGCAAGTATTTACTGTGGGAAGTCAATTTGGAAGTACTTCTTTAATTAGTGTTCTCTGTAATGACTTATAAGTAATGCAGAGGAGAATGGGTTTGGTGACCAAGCGTTTGATTTCGCCCAAAAAGCGTGTTGAAAAACTTCGTAGCTGCTCGTTTTCTTTGTTAATCATCACAGTTGTCTCAGCCATTAAGTTTTATGTCTTTAATGTATAAACATATGTATATTTGAATTTATGTTTATGATATAAATATAAATCGCTTAATTTTACTTCAAGCTACCCCACCCCTTCACGCCTACGCCAACTAAATTACATTATAAAAATTTACAGTATAATAACTTTGCATTATGAGTTTAGTAATAAATGTAGTATAAGTACTTCCAAATGGAAGGGAAAAAAGAAGTACTTCCCAGCCTAGGCCATCGCCGTGTTAATGTAATGCCTTTTTTGTACTGGGTGGAAGTACTGAACTGCTTCTGTAGAAGTAGTTTTTCCAGTAATTCCATTCCCTAACTTCCCTATGTTATATTATTTTCTATGTATTATATATTATCTATTACGTACTATATACAATGTACTGCATATTATGTACTATGTTCTGAAAGAATTCAAAATGAATCCAGTGGATTCCCATAAAAATTTAGATCCGTGACTTTGGCTGAATATAATATGACTTTTTTGCATATTTGCACAATGTTTAAAATAGCAAAAATTTCTGTTTCGTGACTATTGCATCAACCCGACGACAAGTACTATGTACTACATTTTTCCTATGAACTATGTACTATGTATTTATTACTATATATGTATTATCTACTATTTTTACTAAAAACTACATTATCCCAGTCATCCATCGTCCGATCTTTGTGTGATAAGTTTAAGATAAATTGTTTAATTTCCAAACATTGCAACACATTTTGGAGGGAGTGCATATATAAGTAACAATTAAATAAACTTTAACAGAATATTCATAAATAAAATATATTAATCCTTATCGTCTTGTAATAAGATTGATTTGGACATTTAGACTAGCCATAGAAGTTAACACTTCTAAAGTGTGGTCCTACGCACACTCGTATTTTTTGTTGGTTAACTTTGTTTCTAATTGGGTGTTGTGCGGGTTTGTGACTTGGGCTTTAGTAGTTACAGTGTTTAATTCGTTATCTTTTTGTTGTCTAACTATTTAAGAGTATGGTATGTTGCTGGTTCCTAGTGTTGGATTTATCAGTTTTGGTGTTGTTTGGCTGGTTGTTGTCGGGTTGTGCTGCATCGTTGTCGTGTTTTCTACGTTGGGAGTGGATCTAGTAGCCCTTATTTCCGGATTTTCTTCATAAAAACGTCTCCTGGCGTCAAAGTTTGTTAGGTGATACCGCGTTTTGAGTTCCATTATCCTTTTTTCTATAATGAATTTGGGGCAGGATCGGTCCAGTGTCGTATGTGTCCCTTCTAATTTGCAGGATATGCACGCCCGAGTGGTGCAAACATGTTGTTGATCTGGTTGCATGGGTTTGGCGCAATTTGCGCACGCTTTTTGGTTTGTACACCGCGTTTCGTGGTGCCTAAGCTCCTAACAGTTTCTACACCGTAAGGGTGCGGGTACATATGGAGTAACATTCACCTTTTCGTAGAAGATGTTGATCGACGTTGGTAGCTGATACATGTTGAAGGAGAGTATTAGTGCTCCTGTAGGCTCGGTTTTGTTGTTCTCGGGATTTATTTTTGTGATGATTTTTACATCTTCAATGTTCCTATCCGCTAGCTGGAGGGTTTTTAAAATATCTTCTTTTTGGAAGTATTTTAAGGATGGTTCGTAAATTATTGCTTTTGTTTGGTTTAGCTGTGTGTAAGCTGGCTTTGATTTTATAGTCACCAACCTTCTTTAGTTTCTCTACTAGTCTTTCTGCAGGCACTTTGTCCGCGACTAGGAGTAAAATATTACCATCTCTTAGGGTTTTTCTAGTCTTAACTCTTTTGGTAATGTCTTCTATTGCTTTTTGTAGAATATATGGAGGGATTTGGGCTGGTTTTAAGTTTTCCTGTTCACTTTCTATTAAAATATATTTTGGATCTGCTCCTAGCTTGTTTTGGTTGAGCGTCTCTTCTAATGTTGGGTGATTTTGGGTCATTAGCGTTTGTTTGTTGTGTTTCGGTTTCTTTCTGCTCATAGCTGTCCCGTCCGGGTCGAGCAGTGCGAATCTATTCCCGCCCGTGGGCGGCATTTTGTGTAGGGGTCTTTATAGCTTGTAGATGATTTTTTATCGTTTCTATAATCATTGTGGTTTGTTTCTTATTTCCAGCTTAGCCTAGAGGTATGCAATTCTATAATCAATGTGTTGAGTTTTATTTTAAAGTCACAAGCTGTTGGCAGCGCTGAATAGATTACATGAGAGCCAATGTTTTGGCGGAAAATGTAAAAAGAAAGGAAAGAAGAAGAAAAGGGGATTCTATTTCTTTTGTTTTTATAGGTTAAAAGATTTTGTATTTTAATTTATTAAAGTTATACTTCTTTAGGCGCGTTTTGAAAAATATTATGAGAGTGAATTTTGACGAATTCGCAACGCAACGCAACTTGAGGATATGGGCGAAGGGGTGGAGGCAATGGAGGGCAAGCATTTCAACTTCCATTCTTCATGCGCACTGGGATTATCATTATTATGCACGGTATACAGCAAACGAAGGTAATGTAGAAACGACGCCAACTTCGAATACCGTAAAATATGGGCGCCTGGTGACGTCAGCCGCAATGCTGAAACAACAACAACAGCTTCGATTTTATATGGGCAGTGTCCCCCACGTGACATCAGCACTAAAATACCGTATACGGTATACAGTCTTTTACATTACCTTGTTTCTGAATACCGTGATTACTATGGGCATATGAAAACTCGCAGCCGATGCCGGTTCACAATGTCGATGGGTGAGGGGGTTTTTATGCTGAGGCTATGGAGGGAAATAAATTTCATGTTCGAGTCATCAGCTAAGCGTATGTTTGTTTTTTCGTGGGCATAGGAAAGGAAGATTCGTAGTGTTTATTGTGTGCTGTTTGTGGGTGAGGGGTTTTACTGAATGGAAGGCAATTTCTCTAACTCGTAGTGTAATATCATAGACTCGCCAAGCTTTTAACTCGTAAAAAGTGGCAAAATATTGTATTTTAACATTTTTTACTGCACGTGTATTACCGGTGATAAGTTGGTTAGTGATCCGAGTGAATAAATTGAATGAAATTGATAAGGTGACCAGTTTTTTTTACATTCATGGTGGTTTTTTCGTGTTAATTTAGGGAAAAAATGTTGGATTTATGTGGTAATGAAATTAAAAGTGAATTTAAAATAGTTAAAAATTATTACGGAATAGTTATTAAAACATAAGTGCAAGTACCACCACACCACATGAATAACAAAAATTTTGAACTTTTTCCTACACAGTTTTCTGCTTTAATATTTTTAAAAATTATTCTTCAACAAGCTTTAATCACTTTAAATTCACTTTTAACTCAATAACCACACAAATTCAACATTTTTGCCCTAAAATAGCTCGACAAAACCACAGCGAATGTAAACAAAATTGGTCACCTTCAATTAAACAATTAAAACATATTGGTTCACTAAATTTTTTAAAATTGTTTTAATTCAATCACTGAAACACTAATCACTGGTAATCCAGGTGCAGAAAAAAGTGATAAAATACAATATTTTACAACTTTTTATTGAAAAAATGAACTAAAAAACTTGGCTCCACTATGTTATTACACGAGAAATGTCCTCCATTCAAGCAAATGTAGGATCGGCACCGGCTGCTTCCAGGCCTGTAGCTCTACGATGGGTTTGCTGGAGGCCCTATCAGAACCTCAAATATACAGCGTACTGCAAATTTAAGACATGATATGAACATGCAGCACGCTGCTTTGCTTGTCATTTTACCAGCCTTGTTATATAATAATTTTGTAACTCACCACAAATATTATATAATTATAATTGATGATAAAAACACACTCTAATAAATCTTTCTTTTTAATTTTTTGTTTATCAACAGATGAACAGGTAAAATTGTTTATTGATTTTATTTATTATATGTTAAGTAATACGTACATCGTTATCATAATACTCATTAATAATATATTATTAGTTTCTTGAAAACTATTCGCGCATTTCACATTTTAATTTTAAAGTAACGAAAAACTTAGTATTATAATCGAATAGTTATGTTTGCACAATTAATTTCACTTCTTCAGCTAAAATATAGAAAACTATCCTCGCATTTCACATTGCAATTTTAAAGTAACGAAAAACTTAGTATTATAATAGGATATTTATGTTTGCACAATTAATTTCTCTACGTCAACTAAAATATAAAAAACTATCCGCGCATTTCACATTCCAATTTTAAAGTAACGAAAAACTTATTATTATAATAGAATATTTATGTTTGCACAATTAATGGCGCATTTCACATTTCAATATTAAAGTAACGAAAAACTTATTATTATAATAGAATATTTATGTTTGCACAATTAATGGCGCATTTCACATTTCAATATTAAAGTAACGAAAAACTTATTATTATAATAGAATATTTATGTTTGCACAATTAATGGCGCATTTCACATTTCAATATTAAAGTAACGAAAAACTTATTATTATAATAGAATATTTATGTTTGCACAATTAATGGCGCATTTCACATTTCAATATTAAAGTAACGAAAAACTTAGTATTATAATAGAATAATATAATCCACAAGAAACCATTATTGACAGAAACCGCGCGGTTAATTTAAAGTCTTTTTTTTTTGAAAAGAATTCGGTACGCTCCCGCCGCGCTCGAGGGTTCAAAAAACACTCAATCAATTTGAGACGCGCCCGCCGCGGTCAAGGGTTTAGACAACACTTTTTTGAAAATTGTAGACGCGCCCGTCGCGGATCGTAGTTTAGACAAGACTCTCTTAATAATATTATCGACGCGCCCGCCGCCGCTTGTGGTTGGAACAACACTTAATTACTTAAAATTTTCACCCGCCGGCCGGTGGTGGCATGGAAAAATTGTCCACCGGCTGGGAAAAACTCGCCCTTGAATTCGTTCCCACCTGCGCAACTTGCTTACCGCGCGTTTCTCACGCGGCGCATTGCAAGTTGCGCTTAATTATTGTTGGGTGGGTCAAATTACTTTCAAGAAAGTCAAGGTCAAGATCACTGTTTGCCAGAAAAGCTTGGGAAGGGTGCAAAGGTAATTGCGCACCTTGCAAATCTCACAAAATGCGCGCGGATTAGGTTACGTCTGGAACATTTGTTGAAGTGGAATTTTGTACGTTGAAGATTTGTCCGTTAAGGAATTTTGTACATTTGAAAATGGAAATTAGATAATTATTTTCCGTTTAGGATTTGTTGTTCGCAGGGAGCTCATATTGCATCAAACTCATTAACTGCGAATTTGATGTAAAAGGCTCCCTGTATGAAAGTATATGGGAATTTGTCTAAGGGCTCCGTTTTTCACCGAGAGAGACCCTTACAAATTCTGTATGTAACATTCCTTCCCCCTTGGAATAAGAGAATCGCTACGAAACGTAGTAAGTAGAGCGATTCTCTGTTTGAGTAGTTTGTGGTGAAGGTTTTGGGCTCGTCTCGCGAACTAGGGGGAGTTTATGGGATTGACGTAGCGCAGGTGAGATTTTTCTGGCGATCTCTTCAACCCTTTTGTATGAAGGTGGGTTGGTAGAGTGAGGCGTAGTGACGCATTATAAGGAGGCGTGGTGAATGGCGGTATGGCGGCCCGATTTACCCTATGGTTATTGGGGTCCCAGGCCCTGGTTGTACTAATTGTATGGTAGAGGCCCTTGGTAATGTGTGGGATCTACTTAGAGGCCGCACCGCGTATCGTTACCTGTGAATAACTTTATGGTATTATCGGAGGTTATCGATGGTACTCCAAGGTTGATGGTGCTAAAGTTAGTTTCTTTTATTACCGGAAAGTAGGGTAGGACTTAAATGGTGGCGTAGAGTTACGTTTTATTTTCGTAAAACGGTTTCAAGCGATTATTATGGACGGTGACCAATCTCCTATTTATTTTGATGGTAGTGTTTACAGCGCTTGGGACTGACACTACTGTATAGGGCCCGACCCAGATTTGGGATAATTTATGCTTCCGAGCTTCGTTACGTAGGAGGACTTTGTCCCCTACGTGGAGTGTGAGTGGGCGTACGTTCCCATCATAATATGCCTTGGAGCGGTTCTTGCTGGCAAGTAGGTTCTTGCGGGCTAGGGCATAGGACTTTTGCAACTTATATCGGAGTTGATGGTAATAACTCTCGTGGTTGTAAAGTGGCTCCGGGTTGCGTTTAAGGTTGGACGGGACGTCGGCAATGAAACCATATAGGCAGTCCATGGGGGTAAGTTTGGTCGCCTCGTGTACGCTATTATTGTACACGAACGCTGCCGTGCGCAAAAACTGGTCCCAATTGTTTGGGCTCTCATCTACTATGGTACGTAGGTACTCGATCAGAGGTCTATGAGCTCGTTCTAGCGCGCCATTGGATTGCGGGTGGTAGGCTGAGGTCTGAAGTTTTTTAACTTTTAAGAGCCTACACACGCCCTTGAAGAGGTCACTCAGGAAATTTGATCCCTGGTCGGTGACTATTTGTTTGGGTATGCGATAGCGCGTGACGATTTCGTCGAAGAAAATTTGTGCTATCGTTTGGGCTTCCCCATTGGGAATGGCATACCAGTCGACGAATTTTGTCAGGTTATCCTGGAAGGTTAGGATGTATTTATTTCCGGAATGGGTTTCTTCCAGGGGACCTACTACGTCTAAATAGACTTTTTCGAAGGGCTTTTCTGCTATGTCTGTAATAACCATGGGCATTCGGAATTGTCTAGAGGCCTTCATGGTTTGACACTTCTTGCACCTTCTTATGTAGCGAGTGATATCGCGGAACATGTGTCTCCACCAATATTTACGACGTACGCGATTATATGTCTTAACGACTCCCTGGTGTCCGCCGAAAGGGGAGTCGTGGTAGTCTTTTAGTATTGTAGTGATTTCTTCGGGACTTGTAATCACTTCAACTTTCCTTCGTAGCTCGCTGGAGCTATCTTTGGAGGCTTCGACGGGTTGTGGAATTTCCGTTTCAAGGTCTGTTTCTTTAGGCCCTTCGTCGATATTGGGGGCTTCTGCAGTTGGAACGAGTTCGTCTTTTTCCTCATCCTGCATTTTTTGTGCCTGAGCCCTAGTGACCACGTTGCATTGTTTCGGTCGTTCACTAGGAGGCAATGTATTCCCGTTTCTATCGGGTGATATAGTTAGGGGTTCACCGGGTTGGTGAATTAGAGCTTCCACCGTGAAGGTATTGGGCTCTTCTGCTCTTTGGGGAATCCGGCTGAGAGCATCAGCATTCGTATTGTATTTACCCGGTTTATACTCAATTTGGTAATCGTATTCGGACAATTTATGGTGAAACCTAACGAGTCGAGTTGTGGGGTCCTTGACGTTGAAGACTCCCTTAAGAGGTTTATGGTCTGTATAGACCGTAAACTTTCGACCCATTAAGTAACACCTGAAGTTTTTAACAGCCCATACTATGGCTAGCAACTCTTTTTCGACGGTGGAATAATTACGCTCCGCCTTGTTTAGAGTGCGACTTGCATAAGCTATGGGCTGGTCTTGACCTACGATTCCTTGAGAGAGCACTGCTCCGAGTGCCTCACTGCTGGCGTCCGTTGTTAGATTGAACGGTTTTTCGAAATCAGGGTATATCAGCAGTGGTGGGGAGACTAAAGAACGCTTCACCGTTTGAAATGCTTCCTCGCATTTTGGCGTCCATGAAAATTTCACGCCCTTTCTTAGCAAATTGGTTAGGGGGCGTACGATCTTAGAAAATTCTGGGATGAATTTTCTATAGTAGTTGGCAAGGCCCAAGAAGGACTGGACTTGCCTGACGGTTCGTGGCGCCGGGAAGTTTTGGACACACTCCGTTTTTCTGGGGTCTGGTAGGGCTCCCTTTTCAGAACATACATGACCCAGATAGACTACTTCCTTTTTCAAAAATTGGCATTTCTCCGGTTGCAATTTGAGGTTGTTTTCCCTCAACCGGTCGAATATGCGTCGTAGTTTGGAATTATGGTCCTCAAGGTTCTTACCATAGATGACTATGTCATCTAGGTAGACGAAGCATTCGAGGCCTTGTAGACCAGTAAGGACATAATTCATTAGTCGCTGAAACGTAGCCGGGGCACCTTTTAACCCGAACGGCATACGTTTGAACTCATAATGGCCATAGTTCGTGCTAAAGGCCGTCTTGGGGCGATCCTGTGGTTCCACTAGTACCTGGTGGTAACCACTGGCCAAGTCGAGGGTGGAGAAGTATCTCGAGTGACCGAGCTGGTCTAGGATGTCCTCGATTCTTGGTAAAGGATACGCATCACCTATTGTCTTTTCATTAATTTTGCGGAAATCCACAACTACGCGCCATTTTTTCTCACCGTCAGGGCCCGGTTTTTTCGGTACCACTAGGAGGGGTGAGTTCCAAGGACTTTTGCTGGGTTGAACAATATCGTTGTCCAACATCTCTTCCAATTGGTCATTTATGACTTGCCTTTGCGTTTCGGGCAATCTATACATTTTTTGGTTAATAAATTGGTCGTAGACCATGGGGATTTCGTGTCTTAGAGCTTCCGTGTAGGTTAGCTTGTCCCCTTTTAAATGGAATATGTCGGCATATTCGTAACAAAGATCCCGTATGGACCGCTTCTCGTCGGCCGTTAGAGGGTGGTCGAGGCTGAGCTCCTCGTCTAGTTGTTTGAAGCGCGTTTCACGCTCAAGGTCCGGATCCTCATGGTCCGGGAATATGTATCGTAGATGACAGATGGACTCGATTTCCTTTGCATTCGTTCCCAACTTCGCTTTTGCCTTTTTTCCCTTGGGTATACCTTGCGGGATTGCACCATTATTGGGTATACTTTGGAGCCTTGCGTTAGATGACGATGGGGTACTGGCGTTCCTGAGACCGTCTGGTTCAGAGCCTGTAAGATACTCACATACGTCATTAGCATTCCTTGGAGGCTTTGGGTTGTTGTTAGAGGCTAGATGAATAGTCGTGTAGTCTTTGATTGGGACGAGCGTAAGGGATAGGCTCGTCAGGACTACTGGTTGGGTGTTAACGTTGATGAGACCAACATACACTGTTTTTGTTCCAGCTGGCAAGAGGGAATTGGCGAGGAATACTCCTTCGCTCGGCTCGTAAGATTCACAGAGCATTTCCTCCTCTAACCTTAGGGGAATGGGGACCACCATTTGAGACCGGCTTGGTAGGCGAATGGATTTCTCCAATGCCACGTTATATTTGCCTGAATTGGCCTCATAGTCGTTGGAGTTGTTTTCCAACCTTGAACCATCTAGAGATAGGCAGCTGGTATTCCTCTCTGAGGCTACCTGGGAGACACCACCGGGGTTTATCTCGGCTACTACGAGTTGAGATTCCCTAGTTTGGGTTTGCTCCTGCTGCTCTCTAGTGTTTGACTTGGCGGATCCATTGCGTAATGGAATTGCAATTTCTACTGGGTTGATTTCCGTGCGAGGAAATCGCAGTGTTTGGTTTGGACCTTCGACGTTACAGTTTTTGGAAAGAAAGTCGTTTCCTAACAGACCATCGTTAGGAATTTCTTGTGTATTTTGCACAATTTGGAAGGTGCATGGGAGGGGGGTGTTTAGAATGATGTTCCCCTGACAGCTCCCTAATGTTTGTCCTTTGCCGTATGGCGTTTCTAGTGTACATCTTTTAGTGGGATCTGGTAAGTTGGGATCCTTTAGTTTTTTATGTTTTAATATACTGACCTCAGCGCCGGTGTCCACTGCTAGGTCGGCTTTGCCGTTAAGGCTTATGTCTAGAGGAAGAGTGACGAGTGGAACACTTGGTTCGGGTGCATGAGGCCCCCCTTTGGTAATATTTTGAGGACTTATTGTCGGGCCGGGGTTTCTTGGTCCGACTGCGGGGAGTTTCCCGCGTGTTGTGATTCCCAGCGCTGTCTTTGATGACAGTCATCCACCGTGTGGCCACGTCTGTGGCAGAAATCACATCTATATCTAATATTAAACACTGACCTTGTGTTGTTGGCTGCTTGTTGACGGCCATTGGATTGGTTGGATCCATTATTCATGGGTCGGTTGGTTGGTTGTCTATTATTGTTCTGGTTAGGGGGTTGTTGGTCGGAATAGCGATAATTACCCATAGGTTGTGACCGCGGGTCTGGGTAACGGTTGTTACCTTGGTACTGAGACCGCTGGTTGGGGTAACGATTATTATTATTATTATTATATGAAGGCCCCTGGTTTTGGTAGCGATTATTATTATTATTATTAAACGACGGCCCCTGGTTCTGGTAACGATTGTTATTATATGAGGACCTTGTGGGTTCTATTGGTCGGGGGCAGTCCCTCGCGTCGTGCGAGTTGGACCGGCAGATTATGCAGAAGGGCGTGTTTTTACGTTTTAAACAGTCTGCATAAGTATGCCCTCTGTTTCTGCAGTAGCTACAGGTGATGTTTAAGGGTTTATTTTCATTTTTCTGCGCGGGGCTTACAGTCGTTACTTGGTGGGCGCTTTGTAGTGGCGCCGGTGGTATTGTTTGTACTGTGTTTGTTGGGTTTGTGGGTGGGGCGTATGTGGTGTACATTACCTGTGGATTTATCGGAGTCTGGAGTGTTGTTTGCGGCGTTGTTGGTGTTGGCGGGGCGGTGTACTGAGTGTGTTGGTTTGGCGTATTTGTTAGGGTCATTTGGTAAATGTTTTCCGACTTAGGGATAGGGACTGTTTGTCCATAAGGGTTGTATTCCGGTTGAGGTACTGTCATTTGATAGGAGGCATACATAGAATTTTGTTGCAGCTTCTCCATATCTAGTGCCTTTTGGGTTAGGCTATCCAATGTGTCTTCTCCCAGAGTCAGGAGATACTGGCAGAGGTGGGGGTTAGTAACCCCACTTCGCAGGGCATTTTTCGCGAAGTCTTGTAGTTGGGCCTTTACGGCCGGTGCTGCCATCGCACCGTATTTAGTGGTGGCCGCTTCTTCGCATAAAGACAATTGTTGTTTGATCCTAGTGGTATAGGCCGTGAGCGGCTCTAAGGGGAACTGGCGTAATTGAATTAGTTTATTGACCAGTTCTTGATATGTTTCTCTGGGAAGATAAGTCCTGTTTAGGAGGTTTTCTGCCTCCTCAAAAGTGGCTGGTTGGGAGGAGGCAATCAGTTGATAGGCCTCTCCCCGAAGCCTAGTTGGAAAAATTTGAATGAAGGCGGCTTTTTCTTGTTCGGTCAGGCACTGTAGTACCCGACGGCAACAGCCTAGGAACATTTGTAGTTCCGTTGCCATCGCTGGGTTTTGGCCGCCAGAGAATAAAGGGACTAGTTGGGCCGTTAATTTGGCGACTTTAATATATTCGTCGGCCATGGCTGTAGGAAATTCTTTTTGTAGTAAAGATTTGACAAGACGACTGTCTTGAAAGGTCGCCTCTTCTTCCTCTAGGAGGGACAAGGATCGGGTTGAGAGATCGACCCAATCCGCGAGAAGGTCTATTGGGGCGTAATCGGGTTCGGGCGGTTCAGTGTTACTGTTTTCACAATGGTCCCTATCCTCTATACTAACCTTATCTACTACCTCAAGGGGGCGTGGGAGACTATTTTTGAAATTGAGGAGGTCCTGTTTAAATTTTAGGGCCTCCTCTTTGAATGCTTCTACTTTAGCCTTTCTTTCTAGGCTGGCCCTTTGGATTTGTGTATCCACGGCCTCAAAATGTACTATATTAAATTTTCCTGTCTCCTGCGCCCGCTTAAGTATGTATTCTAATCTTGATGTTAAACCTACTTGTTTCTCTCCTTCTCCTAAGATGGTTCCACTTCGGAGACGTCTGGGGGATGTTTGGGGTGTTTCTGATGGGGTGGTTGTTGATTGCTGTGTTGATATTGGTGTCGAGGTGATCCCTCGTTGGGTCACCTGGCAGGACGCTGGAGTGTCGGTGGCTCCTGATGAAGTAGAGGGGCCTGGTGTGGTTAAGTCCCTGGCTGGTGTTTGGTGGTCCCTCGGTGGGGGAGTCTCGTGTTTGTTGTTGTCCCCTTGTTGGCCCTCGGACATAGGGCGTCTCCTGGGCAGGGATGAAGCCCACTAAAAGTCCCGCGATGCTATACAATGGGGGGTGAGCGCGTGCTCGCCTGGAGCAGAGGCACCGTGGTTGTACACCCCCGAGCGAGGATTCGTGGAGGATCTGGGATATTTTATGCGCTGCAGTGGCAGACGCTAACACTGCCCCCAAGTCAGGCTCAGCCTTGGGTTGGAGGTCAAGGAGCCTAGACCAGCAGTATTAGCGTTTTTACTATTTGCGCACCCAGATCCTACCGGCTGCGCCAATTGTTATATAATAATTTTGTAACTCACCACAAATATTATATAATTATAATTGATGATAAAAACACACTCTAATAAATCTTTCTTTTTAATTTTTTGTTTATCAACAGATGAACAGGTAAAATTGTTTATTGATTTTATTTATTATATGTTAAGTAATACGTACATCGTTATCATAATACTCATTAATAATATATTATTAGTTTCTTGAAAACTATTCGCGCATTTCACATTTTAATTTTAAAGTAACGAAAAACTTAGTATTATAATCGAATAGTTATGTTTGCACAATTAATTTCACTTCTTCAGCTAAAATATAGAAAACTATACTCGCATTTCACATTGCAATTTTAAAGTAACGAAAAACTTAGTATTATAATAGGATATTTATGTTTGCACAATTAATTTCTCTACGTCAACTAAAATATAAAAAACTATCCGCGCATTTCACATTCCAATTTTAAAGTAACGAAAAACTTATTATTATAATAGAATATTTATGTTTGCACAATTAATGGCGCATTTCACATTTCAATATTAAAGTAACGAAAAACTTATTATTATAATAGAATATTTATGTTTGCACAATTAATGGCGCATTTCACATTTCAATATTAAAGTAACGAAAAACTTATTATTATAATAGAATATTTATGTTTGCACAATTAATGGCGCATTTCACATTTCAATATTAAAGTAACGAAAAACTTATTATTATAATAGAATATTTATGTTTGCACAATTAATGGCGCATTTCACATTTCAATATTAAAGTAACGAAAAACTTAGTATTATAATAGAATAATATAATCCACAAGAAACCATTATTGACAGAAACCGCGCGGTTAATTTAAAGTCTTTTTTTTTTGAAAAGAATTCGGTACGCTCCCGCCGCGCTCGATGGTTCAAAAAACACTCAATCAATTTGAGACGCGCCCGCCGCGGTCAAGGGTTTAGACAACACTTTTTTGAAAATTGTAGACGCGCCCGTCGCGGATCGTAGTTTAGACAAGACTCTCTTAATAATATTATCGACGCGCCCGCCGCCGCTTGTGGTTGGAACAACACTTAATTACTTAAAATTTTCACCCGCCGGCCGGTGGTGGCATGGAAAAATTGTCCACCGGCTGGGAAAAACTCGCCCTTGAATTCGTTCCCACCTGCGCAACTTGCTTACCGCGCGTTTCTCACGCGGCGCATTGCAAGTTGCGCTTAATTATTGTTGGGTGGGTCAAATTACTTTCAAGAAAGTCAAGGTCAAGATCACTGTTTGCCAGAAAAGCTTGGGAAGGGTGCAAAGGTAATTGCGCACCTTGCAAATCTCACAAAATGCGCGCGGATTAGGTTACGTCTGGAACATTTGTTGAAGTGGAATTTTGTACGTTGAAGATTTGTCCGTTAAGGAATTTTGTACATTTGAAAATGGAAATTAGATAATTATTTTCCGTTTAGGATTTGTTGTTCGCAGGGAGCTCATATTGCATCAAACTCATTAACTGCGAATTTGATGTAAAAGGCTCCCTGTATGAAAGTATATGGGAATTTGTCTAAGGGCTCCGTTTTTCACCGAGAGAGACCCTTACAAATTCTGTATGTAACAGCCTGAGCCAATTGAAATACTTTTGATTGCAGCGTGCTGCATTTTTATCTCATGCCCTAATTTTCTGCACGTTGCCAATTTTGATGTTCTGATACGGCCTGCGAACGATTTAGGCGAAGGGAAGCATTGCAACTCCAATCCTTTAGCTATTAAGTTTATTATTATATGGGCATATGAAAATTCGTAGCCAAAGTCCGTTCACGATGTCCATGGGTGAGGAGGTTTTTACCCAGAGGCTATGGAGGGAAATAAATTACATATCCTAGTTTTCAGCTAAAGCCGGCTCTAAACGATGCTATGAGCACTTTCCAACGTTGGACGTTTGATGGTAGAACGCATCGTGTGGCCGCTACTCGATCTACGAATGTCCAATGTCAAGCGTCCAGCGATGGTGTTTGGACAGGTTCGGAGTGTTGTCACTCAAACTTTGGAAGCGTTGATGCTGTATTTGCCGATACATTAATATCCTTAGTATGAAACTCTTCGTATCATATTTCAATTACCCTAACCCACTCAATTTAATTGAGTAACAACTAAAAGAAGAAGCTGGGAAGTGAACAGAATTTGGAAGTGACGTAATGAATCTACCCAAGGTCGATGAACCCACAGGTGAGTTACGAGAGCATACCGGCAAAATGAGTCTACGCAACGCCTGGAATTCCTCATTGTGACAGAGGACACAGACGATGTCCTTTTGGATTGCCGGAGATTAGCCGAGCAAACTGCTGCACTGTAACCTACAGCTAAAAGCACGGCTAAGAGCAACGAACGTCTTAGACTATAATGGTACGATCGTTTGATCTACTGACTAAAGTGGAGGAGAAGCTAAATTCCTCAATCAGAAGCTAAGGCGGAAATGAACAAAAAAGAAGTGAGTTGGGTTTAGAAGTACCAGTAGTATTATCAGGTAAATAAATGCTGATCCAGCTTTGCGACGCATATTAAACTTAACATTCATTACGTTTTGGTAGAACATTAGCCAGTCTTAAGAGAATTTCATGAGGCATCTTAAGCCCATCTTAAGATAATTGTAATTAGGCCTAATGACCCCAACTAGTTGGTGATTTTAGTTAGGATTAGAATACGGTAAAACCGACAGCCTTCAGCGTGTCGGCATCATAATGGTTGCACCTTCCAACGCACGAAAATAGAAAGAATCCAATAAAATATTTGTGTAGAAATTAAAAATTAGTCTTAAAATCACGCCAAAGAAGTATAACTTCTAATGCGTGTACATAAGTACACACACCCATTGTTTTTTTAAGGTAAGTTTATTTTGGAGGTAATCAATTACAAATTAAATAAAATAATTCAAAGCACAATAACTTCAGTTTTGAAACAATTTAAAAAGTTAATTCAAAGAACTTAAATAATGCAACAATTTTAGAAATTTAATTTGACGAGTGCGCCAAAGTATTGAGATCATTCTCAGTGATTATTATTTCTGATGCTTGTGTCTCTGTTGAAAAATATTCCTGTGGCTGATGTACAGGAGAAGGAGTATAGGACGAATAATATATTCTAGCATCACTAATCTGCGATTCGGTAGAATGTGGACGTGGCAAATCCTGCACTAATTTTTTCGATTCTTCCTGCGGCACCAATGAAAATATGCTTGTTTTAATAGTATGTTGAGATAGTGGCGGCAATCTTTTAGTAGTCTCGTACATGCTCATGAAAAAGTGGATCATTTTTTACATTACCTACTTATGGTGAAATCATTTGTAGTGCTAGTAGTCAAGCGCTCCCGTTCTTGTTGTCTATTAGTTACTCTGCGTTCATGGTCCTCGATCGATCTATTTAGTAAGTCATTTAAAGTGTCCCTTTTGTGTCGTTTTCTGTTATATCATTCATCAGCTGATGTATGTGATGATGTAGTAGGTTGTGGTTCAGGGGACTGATTTGTTTCTTTATTTATTGATTCCGTTAAATTTTCTTGAATGTCATTTTCTGCAGGATCTGACTGCACTTCAGTTCGTCATTTTGCATATGTTCATTGATGTTGGTATTGGTTGGCCTATTTGCCATATGCGGGATTAAAAACGCCATATTTTCTTGAAAGCGCCAAGACTTTATGTTAACAGCCCCTGATCCACTTTTTGAATTTTCTGACGGCGAAGGGCATGTCGGTGATTGTTTCTCAGTTTTTTTTCCCAAGATTTCTTGGCAATACTTCCTGCATTGAAATTTGTCATTAGTAATAATCGTAACTATTTAAAACGTAATAAATGTTTTTTTTTTGTTAAATTTTATGATACTTATTTTGGTCCTTATTTCATCTTTTTGTTTACTGTTTGTTTAATAAACACATTCACTTTAAAAATATTGGTGTCTACTTCACCTTATCACTTTTGTTTTCGTTGCACCCGCACCGCCGGGGCACTCAGTGGAAAAAACTTCTATTTTCCGTTCAAGTGAGTTGTTTGGTTTCTTTTTAAAGTCGTAGTCCCGCAAGTTTAAATGTACACTTTTCACGTTTTTAAACTTAGTTGTACTGCACTTGAAAGATTGTTAGAGTTAGGCTTATATCATCGTTCGTCTATTTACCATCAAAGTAAAATGACAACTGCTAAAAGTGGGAGTCTTGTTTGAACTCTTGTCAAGAGAAGACAGACTTTGCGATCAGAGTAGACCTCGTGCGAAAAACCCGTGTATATATAAAGTAACTGAAGTTCGAATCCCTTGCGGTACCGCGACCTCTAAGTTTTATTTTTCTAACTTTGTTGGTGAAAAAAAAAATTAAATTAAAATTTTTTAAAGAAAAAATATATACAATTAATAAACAAAAAGAAAAAAAAAACAGTGGTGCAGAGCATGCACACAATATAAGTGGCATGTCTCAAACGGACACCGAACATAAATCAGACACTAAGAAGTGCGGTGCAAGTGAGAATATAACAATTGATTCAAGTGAAACATCATTAACATCTGCAAGCGACGATAACACTGAGCGGCGTAGTGGCAACAAACGCCGCAGAAAATTAAGAGCCCAACCCAACCAGGGCCAAAGAAAGGCGAAAATCATAAACGCCAGCCAAGAAACGGCAACTGGATCTACGGTTCCACCCGCAACCATAACAATGACTGCCGATTCGGAAGAGGAATCGTGCAATATTTCCGCCTCTGGCAAATATAAAGGCCAGGGGAACAGTTTCGGAATCCTGGCTACCGAAACTGAAGCAGACGACGCCAGGCTAGAAAAATTGATAGAGGAGCTGAAGGAAAAAAATTTCCCTAAGCTCCCCACACCGAAAGCTGCGAAGCCGATGCCGGCACAACAGCAGCAGCAACAAGAAGCTAAGAACAGACCCCAGCAGCAACAGCAGCAGCAACAGCGGCAGCACCAGCAGCAGCAACCACATCCGCAGCAGCAACAACAACATCAACAAAAGGAGAAGGTACCTCCCATTAATATTTTCCACCAGAAACCGGTGGATACTATTAGATTGGCAAAACAGGTACTTAAACATACCAATTTCTACATTAGAAGATTTAGTGGTAATAAGCATGCTCTAATTTTAAATAACTTGTTAGATCATAAGAAAATTAAAACTATTTTGGAGAGAGCAAATACCCAATATTTCACGTTTACCGCTAAGGGCGAAAAAACCCAAAGCGTATTACTTAAGGGACTTGATCCCGGTTTCGATCCTCAGGAGATTTTAGAGGAACTAGAATCCCTTAAGGTTAATGACCTTAAATTTACTGCGGTAAAAAAATTTACTACCGCACACTCGCGAAGCTTAGAGAGGCAACTGCCTATTTTCCTGGTCCAATTGACTCCCGAGAGCAAGCTAGATAATTTAAAAACAATTAAGTATCTAAGCTTCCATGTAGTGTCATGGGAGAAATTAAACAAAAAAGACATCCTTCAATGCCTGCGATGTCAAAGATTTGGGCACGCCGCAGCTAACTGCCAAATGGCATTTAGATGCGTGAAGTGCGAGAATAATCACAAACCTGGTGAATGTGCTCTAGGTAAAGAAAAAGTAGCTGATAAAAGCAAGCTGTTCTGTGTACTCTGCAGATCAAATGGACATCCTGCTAGTTATAGAGGATGCCCAAAATATGCAGAGTTCAAAAAAAGAATACAAATGCGTAAAGAGGAAATCCAGACTCAAAAGCGCAAAAGAGCAAATTGATAAACAACTTTGTAAGGCCTGGAATGTCCTTTGCCCAAATGGCAGCCGGAGCCCAGCCTACAAAACAACAAGCTCCAAAAGCTGCCACGGCAGCGAGTTCTGGAGATAGTGAGCTGAAGGCGGTCCTCTTGTCCATACAAGGGCAGATCGCGCAGCTCCAGCAACAATTAAGCGAGCAAACAGCTCGTCTAGATTTTGTATATAATGCTCTGTTATCGACAAAAACCATTTCCGGGTAAATTGCTTTAATGGCACTATTCGGAGAGGACACGATCAAAGTCATTTCGGTGAACGTCAACTCGTTGATACGAAATGAGAGAAGGGCGAATCTACTAACCCTCTTGCAGAACCAAAATCCGGATGTGCTTTTCGCTAGTGAAACTAAACTAAACGAGAGGCACAAAATGGATTACAAGGATTATGTGGTAATTAGGCGCGATCGACCTAATTCCATACGAGGCGGAGGCCTATTAATATTAATAAAGACCTCCCTGAAACATAAAATCATGTATAGTAGGGATATAGAAAGGTTTCGGGTGTTGGAAGCGTGTGTTATATACATTCCCCTGTCTAGTGGCAGAAGACTGTATTTAATCGCGGCGTACGCACCCCAAACAACTCAACCAAGATTATTTATAGAGGAAATGAACTCGCTCTTTCAAACTCTTCGCCTGGAGTCGGAGCAAAATTTTTACTTGTTGGCCGGAGATTTAAACGCACGCCATGCGGCATGGGGAAATCAAACGGCTAACACCAGGGGCAACCAACTGAATGACTGGTTGGGCCAGAACAGAATTCAGCGGAAAGTTAATCTCCTCGCTACGGATATACCATCATATCCACGCGGTGGGTCTTTTTTAGATCTGTGCTTGCTAGACTCACGGATGGGTCTACCAGGACTAAATACGAACGAAACAAACTGTCTAGCCACAGTACCATACGACAGTGACCATTACGGACTCGAGATAACAATACAAGTCCCTGACGACTCCATAGAGCTTCTTGAATATTGCGAAGTGCAGCCTTTTGTGTACCAAAAGACGTACTGGCCAAGATTCGAAAGAGCTATGGAAAGGGCAATACAGAACACAGGACGTTTACCACCAACAACTAGAAACTTGGCAAACAATGAGATTGACGAATATCTGAAAAATATGGACAATCTCATTATACAGACGATGGACAAAACCATACCCAGGACGAAGAAAAAAAACAGTACAGACTGTTACAGAAACGCTACAATCGACGCACTACTAAAACATAAAAGTCGAATACTAACAAGACTAAAAGCACTACACCGTCAGTTTCGGGATAGACGAAGTCCGGAGATTGTAACTCTTAAATCGGTTATGAAAAATCTCCAACAACTATTAAGGCAACAATATTCACAGTCTGTGAATCTGTACTGGAACAGAAAGATTCGCGCTATTCAAAATAATAGCGCGAGCATGTTCCCACAGATAAATAAAATTTTTAGGAGTAAAACACATAACCGACTGGACAAGTTACGTATCCCTAGGACTTCATCTAACCAGGCACTGCTGAGGTCTGTGAACATAGATCCGGAAGAAACCTGCCATGTCGGTGATAATTATTGCATAGAGGACGAGCAGGAGAAGGTGGATTTAGTGGGGGCCTACAATCAGGAAATTTATTCGGTGAACACTTGTGTTCGTGCGAATTCTGACCTCGAGAGTAGGGCCTCACTGAACCACTCGAGATTATCTAATGAAATCGAATCTTGGAAATCTGAGAATCGAGCAATTATCGAATTCAATGAAGACTGCCCAGCGAACGATATTCCCGAGGCCCAAGTAAACTCGACGTTCATTGGAAAAATCGACCTCCTGCTAACATTCCGTCGTCTGAACAATAAGAAATCGGCTGGAGCAGATGGTATCCCGAACATAGTTCTGAAACATCTGCCCCTGGTGGCTGTAGACATATACACCACTTTGTTTAATAATGCATTAAACAACGCCCATTTCCCAGGTCACTGGAAAACGGCGGTGGTGTATCCTATACCTAAAAAAGGTAAAGACAAAACTAACCCTGCCAATCTCCGGTCAATAAGTCTGCTACCGAATATCAGCAAGGTTTTTGAAACAGTCATTAATAGATCATTGGCCAAATGGGTTGAGGAAAAAAAGATAATTCCCAATAACCAGTTCGGTTTTAGGGCGGGACATGACACCATTCATGCCGCGTCCAAACTGGTATCAGACATACACTGGAACTTCATGAAAGGCCAGTGTACAGGAGCATGCCTGATCGATTTTGAGAAGGCATTCGATACAGTATGGATCGAAGGTCTTCTCTACAAACTGGTTAGACTCGATATGACGAGACCTCAGCTATACATGATTTATAATATGATTTCAAAGAAGAAGTTCGTCGTCAAAAGTGGCAACTTCACATCAAGTAGGGTCTTTGACATCAAAAATGGTCTGCAGCAGGGTGCAGTGAACTCGCCGCTCTTATTTAATATCTTTACGAGTGACCTAATAAGTTCACTCCCGTACGCACTAGCGTATGCGGATGACCTGATCGTGTACAGGACGGGGCCGAAGATTGGAGTGATCCAGACGCTCTTGCAACGTGACTTCGAAACAATCGAACGGTATAGTGATGATTGGAAGTTAAAGATCAATTTTAGCAAATGTGAATCGATCCTTTTCCGGACTCCTCTAAACAAAGCTTCTCGCGATGTGCGGAGGAACTGGAAAACACTCAAAATTTCGAACAATGCCGGACAAGCATTAGAAAAAAAATTGGAAGTGAAATACCTTGGGCTTTGGATGGACCAATACCTGTATTTCAACAGAAATGTAAGTGCTGCTCTTACCAAGGCAAACAAGGCGTTTCATATGACCAAAAGACTTTTTTACAGCAGACACCTAAGCCCACGGGTCAAGGTGATTTGCTATCAAGCCTTGGTCAGACCAATGTTAACTTATGGTTGTCCGGTATGGTTCAACATATCTCCTTCTTACATGGAAAAGCTTCGGGTATTTGAAAGACAATGCTTAAGGGCGTGCCTAAGCTTGTATCGAACACCCGAATCGGGCTTCGTAAAATATCACGCCAACAATATCCTCTATGATAAGGCATCTGTTAACAGGATCGACAATTTCATAATCAAGTTGATTCGACGTCACGTCGCTAGAGCGACGGAGAGCGACAATCCTCTTATTCGGGGAGCGTTCTACCCGAATTCTGAATACCACAAAGCAGCTTGTGAACGTGGGTTTATCCCCCCAGAAGCATTTATTTACCTAGACTCCAAAAAATTGGTTCAGGATGATTCGGGGTTGCCCCTCTTATATCACATGTATCGCAATGCCTGTGATAAACGAGTGCGTGCTATTGAAGAAGGCAGAGATATACAGCATCTCCTGAGGTTCAGCACGCGAATCTCAGAAAAAGATAAAAAAGAGGCCTCCAATGCCAGTAATTTGTACTGGTGGCTGGAGGACCCCCCTTAGTTGGGTATTTGCCCTCTCTAATAAAGTTATAGAATATATTTTTTTTAATGTAAGTTAGTTTTAAAAGATTAGCTTAGTACTTAGATAGGGTTTAGTTCTAGTTTTTACTTTGTAATGAAGGTAGATTTAAGTAAGTCTAGGTTAGTGGTGCGAGCTTCCACGAGCTATTGTTATTTCTTGTAGCTCAAGCCCGTGGAAGCCCGTCGCCTGGACGGGGGTCACCCGAGAGAATTCGACTCTGCTGCCCCGCCCAGATAGGTTTCTTAGGGTTAAGTTAGTTAGTAGAGTAGACTAAGTTAGCTTAAGTTTTATACAAAATAATTAATATAGCATCTAAGTTTTTAAATTTTTCTTAGGACTAGAAATAATATATAATATAAAAATAAATAAAAAATACATAAGTTTTAGCCGAAAGGCATAAGTTAAATTAAGACATAGATTAATTTAGAGTGCCTGCTGAGGGCCAGTAAGTTAGATAGATTAGAATAGGTTAGAATAATTAACTTTAAGCGTTTAGTTAAATTTATATTAGGATAGCTGTTAAGTCAAATAAACGCTTTTTAAAAACTAAAAAAAAACTAAAACAACTGCTAAAAGTTCATTCAAGTTGACAAAACAAAAACGGGCAAAAATTTTAAATTAAAAGAGGTGGCAGCTCTTTAGGTAGCCCTAATAAGGCATCCTGGCGGCTTAACCGGTTAATAGGGTACCGAATTTCCGCTTAGGTGAGATCTTCATCTAGCGATCGGTGCACCTCCTTGTTCACCTGGTAGTCTGGTACTGTTGGCGTCACAGCCTTTGTCGGCTGGTTAGTGGGATTCACTTGTTTCAGGAGGCATAACACTCCCACAAGACTGTCTCTCGCTAGCCCTGAAGTTTGTGACTCACCCGGCTGTTAAAAAGTACATGCACCCATATAACACCCAGTAGTGCAAACGCGAGGCTGACTGCCTTCTCCTTTTGCATCCACCAGACTACCCTTAACCTTTCCTATTCTTTTTCTATTGTCAAGCTTACTATACTAGACATTGCACCATGAGTTGAACGACATGACGGTCTAGTGGTACAAAGGGTGATTCCTGAGCTTGACCATGCCACATAAAAAAAGCTAAAAATAAAAACAGAGCCCCCGACAGGCCACTGCTCGCTCAATTATCATCTAAGCAGAATAGGGCTGGTAGTTGATTATAACTATGGTATAGATTTTTTTCAAATTCCGTGCAACAAAAAATTTGAGCGATTCTGCGCACCTCGCTGCCAAATTTTGTAAATATTGTTTTATCATTGCCCCTCTTTTTAGTTAAAACGGCAACAAACGCAGAAAAACTCAACAAAATAATTTGGGATGGAATGCGTGAATGCCGAACGAATAAAGTTAATTTATCTTTATATGTGTTGAGCAGAGCTTTTAAATACATGGAAAACCTCTGCTCATCCAAGCCAGTTTATTCATCATAATAAGCATCATTTTACTATAACTAATCGAAATATTTCTCTTCACTAAAAAATGCTGAAAAAATTTCTTTTGAATGCATGCGCATTTTTATTTATAAAACGAGGTTTCTCCGTAGTCACCAGCAGCAAAACCACCCCCAGCTGAAGCGCGCATGCGACTGGCGGAAAACGTTAACAATCTAGTAATCAAAGGGATAAAAACATAAATCGCGTATTTTTTAGTAGAAATTGATAAAAATTATTTCTGTAGCAAATGTGTAAAATACAAAAACCTTAAAATAAAAATAGTAAAAAAAAAATATTTCCAAAAAAATTATTTTATTTAACTTTAAATGTGTACTGAAAGGTAAAAAATAAAAAATATGTAAAGGAAAGCGTGAAATTTCAATTTTAATGAAAAAGTTAAATGTCAAAATGCGCCATTCTTTTATTTTACCTTTTCATTAAAATTGAAATTTCACGCTTTCTTTTAGATATTTTTTACTTTTCAGTACATTTTTTAAGTTAAATAAAAGAATTAAAAAAAATTTTTTTTTAACTATTTATTTTATTTTCTACTTTTTAGTCTACTATATGTATTCCGCCATTTTATGCTGGCGGTTCTATTAGATTTAAAATTTCATCACACAGCTTACTGTATTCTACCTGCCGTACTCTTTCATTTGATACCCATGTCGTGGGCTCGGTAGAACACAATTGCATAAACGGCCGCCATCTTGGATTTTTTTACAAAAGGGTTAGATTGCATTTATTGCTTATACATGATGAGTTGAACTCAGTTTGAACCCAAGTCGATCTACATGTAAACGGCAGTCAAGTTGAATCAGCGTCGACTGAACTCGACTCAGCTCTGCTACCTGGGTAGAGTTGAAATTAGTTGTAGTTGAGTAGTTGAATTTAGCTGACAGCAGTATCTCTGTGTTTTGTTTGTGATTTTTTGTTGCTTCTTTATTTTCAATTCACCCTTAACTAAACTATTCATCTCAACATACATACATATTAATTATCACGCGAACTACGTGTGCAAAATTGGAAGTTGATCGGTTATATTTTCTACTGTTTAGTCTATTATAAGCTTTCCGCAATTTTGTGCTGGCCGCCATTTTGAATTTGAAGTGACGTCACATAGCTAATTGTATTCTACCTGTCGGCCGCCATTTTGGAACCGCCATCTGGATATTTTTACAAAATGGTCAGATTGCATTGTCATCCAAACTAAACGTGTATGCATAATTTTAGCTCTATCCGAAACCGGGAAGTGGGTCAAATTTAACTTCCAAGATTTGGTCATATACCATCCAAGTTAAATAAAAGAATTTAAAAAAATGTATAAAAAGGGGCATTCTTCATTCATTCCTCTTTCATTTGGAAGTTTTTGAAATAATCATTTAAGTCCCAGAAAAATGCACCTCCCTCTAGCAATACGCAATCGTGACTGATTAAATGGCAGCAAGTGATTTTATAGGAGGAGTTAAATGAAGATTTGTCCGAGCTTTTAAACATTTTAAAAGCTTTTCTGGGGTACATGCGCGGAATGTCACGACGTTTGAAAAGATCTATACAATAATACAAGGTAGGCTCATAAGGAAAAGCTCTGGCCTCGTGACGTCACTCAGATCTCAGTTCATAAGGGAGAAAAGCTTTCCCTGACGTCACTCAGATTTTTTCTCTAGCAAATTGCATTTAAGTTTTTCAAGATGGAAACAGAGCTTTTCCTTATGAGCCTACCTTGTATTATTATGCCATGATTGTAACTGTCGGTTCTACGGGGCAGCTACCGAAACAGCAGAGCACTTGCTGTGTGACTATAGGCCAAACCTAAATGAAAAGTAACGCACAAGTGAAGTAAACGTTACTTTCATTTTAGTCACTCTCATACAATCACTTCACATCCCATTTTGGTTTGGCATTATCAGGCTACAGCAAGAAGAAGTTTGAGCCACCTCCATCGCAGTTTCCCTGCTCCGAGGTAGATTTGGGATATGAACCCCAAAACAAGAATTCAATAGAATAATAGTGAGTTGCGAAATGTTGGTAATGCTTACTCAAGAGAAAATGTATATTTCCTATTAGCATAAAAATTAAAAAACATCGAAGAGTTTTAGTTTTGCGTGATGTTTAAATAAATAGGAATAGATTCAGTTTTTATAATTTCTTACATAGTAATTTGTACCTCCACCCCGGGACATCTGTTACATATAAACAAATTTGATAAAGTTTATTTTAATTTACCGTGAGCGATTTGCAGAGAATTTTTTTTTTACAATTAAATTAAAATCCATCCAGGGTTCCATCACTGAAATACGCCAGGTTTAGCTTTAAACAAAACTGATACGTAAGTTCATCCAAGTATCGATATTCGGCATATTCCAGTAGAACGTGTGCAGTTTACTTCTTACATCATCCACTTTAACCCATATTTACAATGGTACTTCGTTTTCCTTACTCTATTATCACGTACACGTTGTATTATGTTATTTAGTGTATTTCGATACTTTGGGGAGGTAACAACATTAGGAAATTAGACCCGCATATAGCATAAGAAACGTTCGAAATAATTTTCTTACTAACAGCTCTTCAATCAGTACTGTCGAAAATTAGTGCCATACTATAAGGAAAATACAGAAAAACATCATTTGTAAATAGGAAAATTCTCAGGTAAAATACTTCAGCAAAGTTGATGACTATGAAAGTTAGAGGTCATAACAGAAACCCGATGGAAAGAGAACATAAAGTGATTTGTGAGTTGTTTAGGGTCAACCCAACACTAACCTTTACAGCCTAAAGGAAAAACTAATTAAGAAAGCGATACAAGCACCAATTACCTTAGTTGGAATTAGGCGTTGCAGAGTTTAATAGTAAAAGCGGGAAAATATATAAAAAATAAGCAGGAGGTGGACCAAAGACTAACTTGCTTGATTAGAGAATATAAGCTTGCATTTGGATAATTTTTTGTTCTAATTTTTTTAAAGGAGCACGACAATGCACGGATAAGCCACAAAAACACATGCTTATAGGTAACACATTCTGAAAAAGATTCAAAAAGTTGATTGGGCTCACAGAAAATCAGCAACGTGGATACATGGTCACGCTATACAAGCAGGTATACGACCTGACAACCATGATTGAATCCTGCAAAAGTAAAAATGCCCAAACATAAAACGTCGTCTTCATATCCTGTAGAAGGAGGAGATGGGAATTACAACGTCGAATTGGCCATCACACAGTCCAGATGGGAATTCCATAGAAAACGATTCGTCCTTAATGAAGGCAAAACTTAAAGGGGAAAAAGCATCTGTTTGCTGTAGAACAAGTGAAGCGAATTTGGAGAGTTTGGACAAGCCATAAAAACTGAAGCAAACGAGATGGTGGGTTAAAATTTATTCTTTTCTATATACGTTTCGTTCGACTCATTTTGCAAATGAATTAAATATCACTATCAAGCTTATCTCGTCGATTATCGATTACATTAAATTCAATCTCAAGTAATCCTATATTGGCGTTCAACTTGCTTTTATTCCAAAATTAATAAATGCTTTTTGATAGCATTCAATTAACACTTCCATATTCGTATACAATGAAAGTGATGATGGCAAGACAAATGGCAGACGATACCTAGCTGTACACATTCTCATTTGTATAAACATGATTTTACAGGACAGGTGTGGATTAACATCAGACTACAAATTATATCCTTAATTGTAGCAGGTGTAAATTCCTGAGCTGCTAATAAATCTGTTGTGTGTCATCGCCCCATTTATTCTAGTGGGTCGTTTGTAATAATTACCAGGGTACCTCCCGCATTAATTATTTATTTTTACCTCTTTGAAACCTTCCAAATTTTTATGCTTTTTCGTTTTACTTTTTCATCTGTGTTATCCTAACTTTGTTAAACTTTACTTTGACTTTTTGCTGATGTTGAACATGTGTGTAAGGTAGGAATGGGGATGCCTTAAGAAAAGCCCTTTAATATTTACTTCTTTTACAACAGTTCCAATAATGAAATCTTAAAGGTCTTTCGCCATGGATCGATATATTCTCCAATGTTTACGCACCATAAATAGGCGGAAAGGAAAACAAATTTGATATTTTTTGGATTCGCAATAAATAACCAGATTAGTGGTTCACTGGCATTTGAGTAAGTCGCTGGCAATAAAATGGATCCGTTATTATTTCCAGTAATTGTACCATTCTGGTATTTCGGAAAATCTTAATAAATTCAAAAGGGGTATTTTTATCTGTACTACAACAATTTAAATTTCACAGTTTTATGGTACCAAAGTATTCATATTAACAATACGGTATCGTATACTGTTGTGGACGAGCGCGCGACCCGGATCAGACCCGTTAACAGCTCACTCCGAAGAAGTGATAATTTAGGCCAAGTACACCTGGGGCGCGTATATGTGCAGGATTGTCCGTGTCTATTTTACCGGTGCATTTATGTGAGCATTTGAATATAACCCCATTTTGAGTGGTGACAACCAGGTCCACTGGGAGCGGGCGTGCAGAGTATGCACCGCACTCGGGTGGCACTTTCAGGGCGCGTCAAACACAACTAGTCGGGATGTGGGTTTGACCCTATTCGTCCACACGATCAACTTCCGAGTATGATAAATGTTGAATATTATGATTGGATATTTTAATAATAAATGAACAATATTACAACAAATTGTAAGAAAAATCACACCGAATTCATACACCTGGTTCTTCAAACTGACCTAACTCCTATAGCCAGTAGCTAAAACTTTGTCATATTAAATATTATAATATACATAGAATCAGAACCTGGTGCCAAAGTAATCTTGAGATAACTTGGTAAAGCGTAAATTTGCACGGTTTTTAAGGTTTATTTTGACAAGCGATGTCTTGTTGGAAAGCTATCGCTCTGCTGAATCCAGAAAAAATAATTCAATTAGAACGGGTTTCATTCCAACGAGTTTATTAGATATCAGAAAAAATAATAAATTTAAGGTGCTTGTAGCCCTTAGTCAAAGTCTTTTCATTTAAACAAAAAATGGCTGGACCGAATGTTGTGAAATTTTTTCCAGAGCATAGTTTTGTTAATATGCCACTTCTTAAGTTATATCGTCCAAGTACAATAATCACGTACGTTATTGAGCCAAAAAACGGTTCGACCGAATTTTATAAAAATGTTAAATACTTTCGTTAATACACTTCTAACAGCATCTCGACAATGTTGATATCGTTTTTGATTCCTGCGCAGTGATGGGCAATTACGTGTCGATTTGTGTTGTCTACATTTAGGAGTAATTTACGTAGACAACACGAAGACAACGTAGACAATACGAAGACAACGTAGACAATGTAGACAAGAGTAAACAATTTTGACATTTTCTTTAAAAACTGGTTATTCTTAAAGAAACGCGGTGCGGTGCGCAGTAAAAGTTAATTAGAGAAGTGTTAGTGAATTAACTATAAAAACAAATCATAAAATGCCCGGTGGAAGGCCCAAAAATCAGTGCTTCGACGAATTAGGATTCTTCCTTGTAAAGGAAAACAATAAATATGCAGCATTATGCACGATATGTAATAAACAATTATCAAATACAGCTGCATCCCGATTAAAAGCTCACAGGTAACAATTTTCTTTTAAAATTAAAATTTTCATAATTATTTGTACATCAGTTTATTACATTTATTTCTTATATCCTTGCAGAAATGTCTGTAAATTAAAAAAAGATGAAAGCGAAACAATAACGCTTGTTTTAGAAGACCGTCTTGATTATGCAGAAGGTGAAACGGGTAACAATTTCATTGATTTCAATACACCGGCTGCAGACAACTCGACAGCCAATACATACATTTTAAATGAACCTCTTTCAATTCCGTCTACAACTTCGTTACCATCATCACTTAATTTACTAACTTCATCTTCTAGTTGCTCTAGAATTTCATCGACATCATCTGCTTCCCTATGTGAACACAAGAAAAAGGACTCAAGAAAAATAAGTAACTATATGGATTCATTATCATTAAAAGAAGAAGAAGAAATTACTGAAGCTTTAGCAAGCTTCATATTCGGCTGTAATCTTCCACTGACTGTAATAGAATCAGTACATTTTAAAAAATTTATAAAAAAGATTCGACCTGCTTATTACGAAAAGATAAATAGAAAACAGTTATCGACAACTATATTTGACAAAATGTATGAAAAGTGTCTTTCTTCTGGTAAGGAATCAATCGGAAGTGAATCTGCATTATTAATAGACGGCTGGAAAAATTCGTCAACAAATACTAAAACTGTGGTATCCATGATACATAATTCGAATGGTGAGGAGGCATTTATCAATGCTTGGAATCTTTCAGGAGAATCCGAAAATGCAGACACACTAGCTGATATAGTATATCAATCCATTGATATTGCAAAAGAATTATATTCCACGAAGATATATGCAGTGGTATCAGATAATGCTAATGTCATGGTGAAAATGGGGAAATTAACTAACCATGTTGTTTGGCACAGCAATTGCAACAGCCATACTGCTAATTTATTGGCAAAAGACATATTGGATAAGGAAATCAACAGTAAAGTTATTACCATTATGAAAGAATTTAAAAACACGGACTTAGAGAAATACATTATTGATAAAGGTGGACACCGTATAAAATTACCATGCGAAACCCGTTGGTGTACATACAGAGATTGTTATGCCAATCTCATCAGTAATCTTCAGTATATAAGACAGTATGCTATTGATCCCAATGCAAAGAGAATTAAACCTTGTATACTTCAAAATTAATTTTCGATGATGAATTTGTAGAAAGCGTTAAAGACAATATAAAAATATTTGATCCGATTTGTAATTTGATTAATGTTTCGCAGCAGAGAACCTGTTCTATAGCTGATGCTACTAAACTTTGGTTAGAATTACATTTACCTGAAAAATTTAATGAAAAGCTGGAATCAAGGAAAACAATGGCGCTTAATGTGTATGCATTAACTGCATATTATCTGCATCCACACTATGATAATAGAAAACTGTCTGAAAATCATTTAAGCCAAGTAAATCATTTTTTATTTAAAATGTTAGATTCAAAAGGTTTAGAAGATTGGGATGAATTTCGTGGCAGAAGAGGATTTTTTAAGAAACTGTTCGACAAAGGAGAACTTAATCCACATGTTTTTTGGAGTACAGCTCTAATAGAATACCCAAGCTTGTCAACTTTAAGCAAAAAGTTAATGAGATTACCAGCATCAACAGCGCAGATTGAGAGATTATTTTCTCAGTGGTCTTACGTACATTCTCCAGTGCGGAATAAGCTAACATTTGATCGGTCTAAAAAACTCCTTAATATATATTACACTTTGAAACTAATGGATACTAAAATTGACGATGATGACGAGGATTATATTTATACGGAATAATATGTACAAAAATATGTCAGTACGTGCCTATATAAATATTATAAAGATATTTAATGTAAATATGTTGCGAGAACAATAAATTACTTAAAACGTTTTTTCTTTCTTTCTTTTATATTGTCTACGCCTACCATGTAATCAATGAACGATGTAGACTACATAGTTGTCTACACGTAATCAAAGACATAAACTACATTTTGTAGAATACTTGCCCATCGCTGTTCCTGCGATATCGTGCAGGTAAAAAACTAACGTACATTCTTTAAACTAAAAAAAAAAACGACGACCGAATTTCATGAAAGTCTTTTCAGGTTGTATATTCGTTAATACGAGTCGATCGGCACCTCAACGAAGTCGGCATCAAATTTTGTTCGCGCGATATCATCGTTCAGGTACAAAAATCACTAACTTCTTCTTTCTGCAAAGCTTGCCTACCACTGTTCTTCTTTGCTAGAAGATTTCCATCCTTGCTCTTGTTGGCTTTGCGATATACTCTCTGTGACTCGGGTTTCTTTCTTCAATTGCGGCTCTACGGTCCTGATCGAACCAGTCATATTGCAAGACCAAGAACAAAAACAAGACTTAGTTATGCTGGCAAGAACAAGGCAGAATGAACAAGAACAAGACAATACCAAGACTAGATTAGTCTTGTCTTGTTGCTCGTAACAAATTTGAAACTGCACGCGTTTATATTTATCGGTTTACTTTTTAAGGAGATCAATACGTGGAATTGTTATTGCATTATTAAGACAAATAATAGTGGAGTCAGATGAGCAAAACATAAGGAATTGTCTCCAGAGTAAAATTTTTTTTTTGGAACATGTTAGTTACATCGAATACTATATGAAATGGACATTTTCTACCTCTAGCAACCGCCGCTACGTAAGTTATCGGCCATTATGTCAAAAATTTACCATTTTGGTCGTTCTTTCTAAATATAAATGCGGATATCTCGGCATGTGTAGGTCCGAAAAAATCGAAAAAAATAGAGGTTGTTCGTTATGATATTGGCTACCAGCGGTTAGAATATGAAATCCTTTTCTGCATACATAACCTCAAAAAAAATCAAAAACTGAAGAAACTGCTCAATTTTGGTTTTTTGGCGAAAACTTCGAATATTGTTAGTGAAATTTGATGAAATTTTCAAAAGTTATACTTTATAATGTGAACAATAACTGGTTAAAATTTCAAGTCAAAATATCTAATACAAGGCTCAAAAATTGACTTCAAATTTGAAAATTGATTGGCCTATCAGTTTTGTGCATTGCTTCGTATGAAGTTCTTACTTTTTTTAAAATGAAGCTTCTTTTGTGCACTTTTGATGGTGAAAAAGAAAAAATTTTAAACTTGAAGAAAAGTGAAAAAAATCGAATCGAAAATCGACAATTTTTGCATTTTTTCGTCAATTTTTTAGGAAAATTTGACTTTTTTTGGCAAAGTTCAATTTTTATTGAATTATTAGTTCATTTTTGACATATGATGATCGAAAAATTGACTTTTATCAAAAACTGTGATTTTTTTCTAAAAAAATTGACGAAAAAATGCAAAAATTGTCGATTTTCGATTCGATTTTTTTCACTTTTCTTCAAGTTTAAAATTTTTTCTTTTTCACCATCAAAAGTGCACAAAAGAAGCTTCATTTTAAAAAAAGTAAGAACCTCATACGAAGCAATGCACAAAACTGATAGGCCAATCAATTTTCAAATTTGAAGTCAATTTTTGAGCCTTGTATTAGATATTTTGACTTGAAATTTTAACCAGTTATTGTTCACATTATAAAGTATAACTTTTGAAAATTTCATCAAATTTCACTAACAATATTCGAAGTTTTCGCCAAAAAACCAAAATTGAGCAGTTTCTTCAGTTTTTGATTTTTTTTGAGGTTATGTATGCAGAAAAGGATTTCATATTCTAACCGCTGGTAGCCAATATCATAACGAACAACCTCTATTTTTTTCGATTTTTTCGGACCTACACATGCCGAGATATCCGCATTTATATTTAGAAAGAACGACCAAAATGGTAAATTTTTGACATAATGGCCGATAACTTACGTAGCGGCGGTTGCTAGAGGTAGAAAATGTCCATTTCATATAGTATTCGATGTAACTAACATGTTCCAAAAAAAAAATTTTACTCTGGAGACAATTCCCTTTTCACTAAAATTTGATGCTCATCTGACTCCACTATAAGTGCAAATGATGAAAATGAGCTCGATTTTTTTATGTGAAAGAGTAGAGTCTTAGGAAAGGCCCTTTATACAATTGACAATCTATTTTTTCGTATAGACTGCAATGTCGCAGGTCTAGCCGGGAAAGAAGGAACTGCCCCAACCTACCCGCGAGATATTTTTAGTCCACCTACGCCCTACCATTACTATCGCCACTTTGACATCGGGATATCAAGAAACAACTCGTTAGTGGAGTGTTATGCCTCCTGAAACGAGTTGAATCCTATCAACCAACCGATGGCATTCGCTTTGGTGGAGTGCGGAAGGGCTAAGAAAGACTATGACAGGAGAAATTAGGAATGTAAAGAAGGAGAAGAAAGAAGGAAAGTTATGTAGGTAGGAGAGTGTAAAAGGCGAAGGACCGTGGGGCTGGCCGGGATTCGAACGCGGGATCTCTGGGATGGGAGCCAGACTCCTTACTCCCCTTTCCCGGGCAACCTTTCAATTTTTTGTTTCCCTAACTCTATTCGGGATATTTCGACCACTTAAAAAAATTGTCCAAATCAGTTTAGTAAAGTCAAGTGTTGCAGTTACCAACAAACAAGATTTCATTTTTATTGGTGGATATACATTTATTTCAGATATTTTTCATATAACCATTTTAATAATTAATTTTATTAATTTTAATGAAATGAAATTTCAAAATATTATATTGTCAAGGTTATGGTAATATTTTTTGGTATCCTTCAAACTAATCTTGCTTCTAAACATTGCACCACAACCTGAACGGCATGACAGGGTGATTCCTAAGCCTGTGTTTTTCACATAAAAAAATATCCAGCTCCCAAACTAAGACCACGCTATGTTTTATTTAGGAAAAATTATTTAGAAATCATTTTCTTTAATTTACGTCACAGAAATAAGACTTAACTTTCTCCATCATTGAGTTCCGTCACGAAGGGAGAAAACGAATACAGGAAACCCGCAAGTATGCCCCCTTCTTAGTCCTAAGATATTTGCTGATGCTTTGAGTGTTGTTCCAGGAGGGTTCATGCTCTTCAAAATTAAGGACATGTATAGTGCATACGTCAAGTTATTTACAAACAGCATACGTAGTAAATAATTCACCAAGAACATTTAAAAAGGGATAAAAAATCAATCCGAAAATAAAACGCTGAATAGCGTTCAATCAGGATAAAAGCAGGAGCCCTCCTACAAACATTCAAAAATTGCAATTGAGTTGGTGAATATGCTTTATATTGTTCAGACTTTTTTTACAATCTCTCAAATACGTCGCGGGAGTAATTTTGTCGCAATTTTCCGGATAAAAATAAAAAGCCCATCAATGACTTCCGACGAATGTAGGGGGAAATTGTGATATGACTCAAAGGAAGCTTGCGCAAGTGTTATCGCATTTTATCAATATTTAATCAGGACGCTTCTTACATACCATCAGCTCTTCTAATCATTTTTGCATGAAAAGAATACGACATGAATGGGAACAAGGGCGTACTGGCGGCCTTCGATTAATGTATTGATTATGTAAAGCAAAAGGATATGCGTTTGATTGTGTTGTGGAATATTACTTCCCGCAGATTTCTATGGCTATTCATGCTAAGTTTCTTGCTTTAATCAAGCAAAATATTTTTCGGAAAATGAAAATGCGGTTCTCCCAGTACTTTACTGAAAATTCCGTACTATGTCCTGGAGCGTTTCTTCGCTGGGGACACTGAGGCCTGGCCTCGTTTTGAATATGCTGTGCAACAGATTTATTGTCTCAGTGTGAAAATTCATTTATCAGCTGTCAGTTGAGTTGGCACGATGAAAATTAAACAATGGGACAATTAGGACCAAAGTTGTACTAAAACAAGTGAGTGACTTGTAATATCCGTAAAATATATACAAGAACGTTGAAAACGTTGCGTGCGAATTGCGTACTAGTGCTAAGTGAGGATTTGTTTGAGGGTGACGGTTCACGTCACTTTTAATTACCCTTGCAATTTTTCATTTTGAGGGGAGTCCTTGGTCTTAATTTTTGGCACCGTATAATGTTTTCATATTTTCCACTAAGAGAGAAAAGCTTAAAAGGTTTTCCTCATTTATAATTTAAATGTGAAAGAAAGATTTTTGGGGAAGGTTAAGCAATTTATCTTTTTTATACTATTTTAATGGCATCATAAATGATAAAGCAAAAATTTCTTTCTTAAAGGAAGTCTTTTAAGATTTCATCGTGAATATGCAATTTACATAGAATAAGTTTTAAAGGCGATATCTGATGTACAAATAAACATGTATACCACACAGAGTAGTATTCTGTCGGTACTTTCTTAGACATTGGAATTATAAGAGCCATATTATAAGTTCGGCAAATTATAAAGGGTTTCTTTGCACTTTGCCACAACTTCACCCGCAATAAATTCGATTGTTATATATTATCTGCTGCATGTAATTAATTAAACAAGTTTTCTCAGGCATACAGCAAGTTATCTCAGCATTTGCGATACAGACTACGATGATGTACCATGCCGTTGTGTCGACACATATCAGACTACGTTTTCGATGAACTGTAATGTCCACCAAATTATAGCTTGGTGTACAGAAAAATTAATAAAATTGGAAGCACATTAAATCAAGTACCAGAATAAAGATTCAATTACTAAAGTCTATGGGGTGGCTACAGCAGCAGAATATTTGGTACCTCTCTATTTTTTGGTCAAGGTACGGTATAAGTTGTGGAACCGGAGGGTGACAATTAAAATGAGCTCTAAGTTTGAACTTGTTGATTTTGAATGAGCAATGACTGTGGTTCGAATCCACTCCGCAGCATTGTCTTTCGTCTTCTCATTTATGCTATCTTTCCTTCTTTATGCTCCTCCGTTGTGCATAAGCGAGGAAGGCATATCCCGATTGAGCACCAATGTCAACGTTGTTTCGTACTAGTTCGCTTCATATGTGCTCGGGACAACTGTAAAGTCTCCTTAGTCGCCGCTAAAACTCGAGTAAGTCTTTTGAAGACTATTTCATTACCTTGACTAGATTTCTGTGGGGCAGCTCTGCCGCCAAATCTCGTATTGTACGTATGTACAATCAACGTTTGATCTCAAAGAAACCCCAGAGCATCCATCGAAGTGGAAGGTTTTTGTGGCGAATCTAGTATCTATAATTCATCAGGAAATACCCAACCCTATATGGATTTCCTCACTCGAAGTCAGCAGTCGCCGTGGGAATTTATAAATCACAACGTGTGGTGGTCAGGACCTCATTAGTTTCCCCAAAATTGTGCCAGGTGGCTCACGCACCAAAAAAACACACTGATAACACAGCGCATAACAAACTACAGAAGCATACTGAAAGGATCCATACATTCGCGGCAGTTTCTGACGACTTCTTGGTTCGCTGGTTAAATTGTTACTCAAGGTTAATGAAACTCGTCAGAATTACAGCCTACTGTCTACATTTTGTGCACAACTGCAAAAGTAAGACATTACGACATTCGAACGCAGTTATTAAGTGTCACCCGCTCCACTGCCTTACGCTGAGATATTTGCCATCATTCTTCCTAAGGACAACTGGTTCACCTGACTAGTAATTCGACATTCGCATCTAGCTACCTTTCATGAGGGAGCGCAAGTCACCTTGCACCATATTCGTACTCGATACGATACTACATAGATACTAAAGGGACAAAGCGCGGTACGCCAGTAGGTGGAAGGATGTGTAACGTGCTGCCACTACCGAGAAAACACGAAAAAGCAGATAATGGGAGATTTATTATCTAAACGCTTGAATCCGTCAAAGCCGTTTTTAATCAGCGAGGTCGACCTCGCAGGGCCATTCTCCATCAGGCTCCTCGAGGAATTAACATAACAAAAACTTACGTTGCTGTTTTCGTGCCCTTCGAGACAAGGGCAATTCATTTAGAGCTACATTCGCAATTACAAAATTATCCCCTTATTACTGGAGAGAAGACAAAACATTCACGGTAGCCATACTAAGGCCTGCCGTCCTCTTAACCAGGAAACAAAATCTTTTTATAACTTGATTTGTGCGGTAGTAGAAGGTAATATATTGCCTAACCAGAAGGTTCTGTCTTTGTACCTAAGGATCTTGTATTAAGGCAACCTCCAAGAAGAAAATAGCATGGCACCGTGCTTATTCTTCTTTTTGTTTCTAATTTGATCCGTTTAGCTGGCGGTCCCAGCGAGACTACCAGGGTGTCGGAGCCGCTGGGTCTCGAACTCTATTCACGAATAGTTTCCATTCTTGCCAATTTTTGGCGATGTCTCGAGCCTCAGTAACTGATAATCTTTGATTCTTTAGGTCGCCTTCGATACTTTCGTTGCCGATCGCTGAATTCTTCAGTCTGCGGGATGGTATCGCCATAGAAGTTTATGTGGCAAGCGGTCATCATCCATTCTGCCAAACATATCCAAACCACCGTAGTCAACGTTCGATTTGAGTTCCGTAAAGGTGAACACTGGCCCTCGATCCGTAAGTTGTGAGCTCTTTGATGTTTTCTGCATTGATTTTTAACCCATATGACTGGGCGATGCTAGAAATGTCGTATAAGATGTCCGTTGCTTCAGCATCCGTGTCGGCGAAGACAGCGCTATCATCGGTGAGCATTAAGTCGGTTACGAAGCTGTTGTCGTCGTATCGAACTCCGAGTCATCCATCGAATGCTTCCCGCATAATCGTGTCCAACACAACCCTGAAGAGAAGTGGCGAAGCGACGTCTCCCTGTCGGATAACTGTCTAGAGTTCTTGGTAAATCAAGAGACTCTCGACTTGAATTTATTGCTGTGGAATTAAAATCTTCCTTTGATAAATGCGCTGTCATAAGTGTATACTGTCTTCCCACTATATTTGATCCTGTGGTTGCTGCTGAATTCTATACTGCTGTTTCTAATCTTTCTCGCCAGTATGAGAATTTAGTTGTTGCCGATGATTTCAATGTTAACTTGTTAAAACGAAATGGTCAGGCGAAAGGTCTTAATTATATGTTTGACTTTTATGAATTGTCGTAATCCATCATTGCTTGAATGATGAATTCTCGCCGTTACGTCCGTCAGCTTTGTAATGAGACACAATCAAATTTCTCCTCCGAGTTTTATTCATTCAATCAATCAAGAATTAACCCTTCTAGCACAGAAGGCGCACTTTTCAGATAAGCATGAAAATCTATATATACATACACACATATATATATATTAGGGTGGCCCTTAATTGCAAAAGTGCTTCAATTTTGGGTCTCACCCCCTAGAAATATGCGAATAGACAAAAAACTAAGAAATTTAAAATTTTAGGCAAATCGGAAAAGATTTAGATGTCGCTCATGGCGAACGAAATCCTAAAAAATGATGATTTTTTACCTTTTTTCACTTTGTTCAACCCTAATTACCATTTTATCAGCCCTGAAAGGGTCAATTAATATTTTTTATCCATTCTACAGATTACCTTTCTAAAATGAACAAAATCATAAAGATCAGTTTACAAATAATAAAGCTATGAAATAAAAAGCACAGTGAAGTCTTTATAAGGAAATAAAAAAAAAACTATCAGTTCAAAGAGAAACTGTACTAGGGTCCACTAATCACCGCAATCTTCGCATAAAGCGTTGTACTTTTCTGTTCATCTTTGACTCTGCAAAGTTACGTGTCCGATCAGTGATCCTGACTGAACAAATATACTACACGGGAGTCTATTCCATCCATCCGTGTCATGAAAAAAACGTGTTTTCATTATTTTTCATATATGTATTTAACAATAATATCATTTTAAACAGCAATATAACTTTTGTAAAACTGTTATTACATAATAATGTTTAACATAAATGGTAAATGTTTTAAAACTGCATTCGAAAATTTACCAGCTGCTCAGAATTGGCAGCACATCATTCCAAAAATCAAGCCGCTGCAGCCGGGAATATATGCCCTGCAGCCGATACTGCGATTCTGCTTATTCTGCGTAGCTGGCTAATTTTCGAATGCAGCCAAAGCGAATGATGTTTGACAGATGCATTTTCATTAGTTCTGACTGCGCTCATATAACAGGAAAAGTTGATGTGGATAGGTTACCTACCTTTTTACGTTAGTGATATAAATGGTGAGCAATTACTTGGTGTTCCAAAATTATCATCTTCAACAGGAATAGAAATAGCTGATGCTATTTATGAATTATTAATAGAATGGAATGTGGATGAAAATATTGTTGCTTTTTGTTTTGATATCACTGGGTCAAATACTGGAAAACTAAATGGAGTGTGCACGTTATTAGAACAAAAATTGTAAAATCTTTACTGTATTTATCATGTCGCCATCATATTTATGAACTAGTCCTGCGAGGTGTGTTTGAAATAGAATTTCCTGGTACCTATGGTAAAGGTGTTCCTTTATTCAAGAGATTGGAATTATATTGGAACGACATAAGCAAAAATGAGTATAAAACATTGCTAGAAAATGCCAAATTGAAAGAAATTCTAATTGAAAGATGAGTTCACAGATTTTTGCAACGAACAATTAAAGAAACCAATTTGCGGAGATGACAATCGATAATTATTAGAGTTAACCACAATTGCTTCGGGCTCATGCTCTAATAGTCAAATTTCGTTCTCCAGGTCCAATGCATCATGCTCGTTGGATCTCAAAAGCACTATATTGTATAAAAATATATTAATTCAGAGATGAGTTTAAATTAACTGTTTTAGAAGAGGAGAAGAAAAAGCTAATGTTTGTGCTTTTATCATTCGCTTTTACGTGAGGGCTTGGTTTAAATGTCCCATAGCGCCAGAAGCAGCATAACAGGACTATTGCTTCTTACAAAATATGTAGGAATATCGAAATGTTAATTTTCACAAATTGCTGTTAAGAAAATGAGTAACCATTTGTGGTATTTAGCAGACGAAAACGTTGGTGTAGCATTTTTCGATGAAAATATTCCATTGGAAATCAAACATAAAATGAGTAACAGATTAAAGCATTTTATTACCACTGATGAAAAAAAAGGAAGATCATGATGTCTATGCAGATAATGATGTTGAGCCAGATAAAATATCTAGAGAATTAGTTAAACGTATTCCATTAAAACTTGAAGAAATTCAGGAATTTATAAGAAACCCGTAAAATACTCAATCACTACGCACGATGAACACATTCGATTTTTTTCAACGGTTTAACATTTCAACGGACTTCCTATATCTCCCACCAGATAAATGGAGTTATAATATTAATTATAATCAAGCATTCACCCTTCTTCATGAATTAAGAACTGTTAACGACACAGCTGAAAGAAGTGTGAAGTTATTCGAAGAATATAATAAAGTATTGAGTAAAGACGAACACAATAAACAAAACTTATTACAAATTCTAATTGATTACAAAAAAAAAATGCGTTATTAAAGCAACTACTGCCTGAGTAATTTCAATTTTAATAATTTTGTTTGTATTTTGTATATTACACTATTGAAGTACAGTTAATGCCTTTTATTAGCTATAATATTCATCGTACAAAAACGTTATAACCCGATTTGAACTGGTAAATTTACGTTGAATAAGTTAACTATGTTAAATTAGCTTTCGTAAATTTATATTGTTGTTTCAACTGATATTATGTTAAATATTATAAAATATGATAAAAACACGCTTTTTCATAACACGCATGGATGTTATAGAGTCCCGTGTAGATTGTTTGCTAAGTGAGGATCACTGATCGTACACGTATCTATGCACGATCAAAGATTAACAGAAAAGCACAAAGCGAAGGCTGCGATAATTGGTGGGCCCTAGTGCAGTTTCTCTTTGAACTGATTTTTTTTCCTTATAAAGACTGTGCTTTTTATTTCATAGTTTTATTATTTGTAAACTGATCTTTATGATTTTGATCATTTTAGAAAGGTAATAATCTGTAGAATGGGTAAAAAATATTAATTGACCCTTCTAGGGCTGATAAAATGGTAATAAGGGTTGAACAAAGTGAAAAAAGGTAAAAAATCATCATTTTTTAAGATTTCGTTCGCCATGAGCGACCTCTAAATCTTTTCCGATTTGCCTAAAATTTTAAATTTCTTAGTTTTTCGCCTATTCGCATATTTCTAGGGGGTGAGACTTAGAATCTTAGCAATTTTTTTTCTCTCCATACAAGAGAGGGCCACCCTAATATATATATATATATATATATATATATATATATATATATATATATATATATATATATATATATATTTATATCTATATCTATAAAAATCTCGTGTCACAGTGTTTGTTACCGTACTCCTCCGAAACGGGTTGACCAATTTGCATGAAATTTTTTGTGTATATTTGGTAGGTCTGAGAATAGGTCGTAGGCTATTTTTTATACCTTCAACCAAAAAAACAGCTGCAAAATCCAAAAAAAATGGTAATTTTAGGAATTTTCACTTCATTTTAGTTTAAATAGCTTCATGGCCTACCTATTGTTTGACAAATGTAAAATTGTCATTAAATTTAATCATTACATTTAATGAAAATTTCAAATTTACGCAGCTGTCAAACAATAGGTAGGCCATGACGCTATTGAAACTAAAATGATCCATAGCGGCCGTCTCAAGAGGGCGGTGTACCACTTTCTTCACAACCACCTCGACATGGGTATCAAATGAAAGGGTATGATAAGTAGAATACAATAAGCAATGTAGTATACAAAATATATCTTTAGATCCATGGCGCCCGTCTCAAGAGGGCGGGGTACCACTTTCTTCACAACCACCTCGACATGGGTATCAAATGAAAGGGTATGATAAGTAGAATACAATAAGCAATGTAGTATACAAAATATATCTTTAGATCCATGGCGGCCGTCTCAAGAGGTCGGATTACCACTTTCTTCACAACCACCTCAACATGGGTATCAAATGAAAGGGTATGTTAAGTAGAATATAATAAGCAATGTAGTATACAAAATATATCTTTCGATCCATGGCGGCCGTCTCAAGAGGGCGGGGTACCACTTTCTTCACAACCACCTCGACATGGGTATCAAATGAAAGGGTATGATAAGTAGAATACAATAAGCAATGTAGTATACAAAATATATCTTTAGATCCATGGCGGCCGTCTCAAGAGGCCGGGGTACCACTTTCTTCGCAACCACCTCGACATGGGTATCAAATGAAAGGGTATGATAAGTAGAATACAATAAGCAATGTAGTATACAAAATATATCTTTAGATCCATGGCGGCCGTCTCAAGAGGGCGGGGTACCACTTTCTTCACAACCACCTCGACATGGGTATCAAATGAAAGGGTATGATAAGTAGAATATAATAAGCAATGTAGTATACAAAATATATCTTTAGATCTATGGCGGCCGTCTCAAGAGGCCGGATTACCACTTTCTTCACAACCACCTCAACATAGGTATCAAATGAAAGGGTATGTTAAGTACAATACAATAAGCAATGTAGTATACAAAATATATCTTTAGATCCATGGCGGCCGTCTCAAGAGGGCGGGGTACCACTTTCTTCGCAACCACCTCGACATGGGTATCAAATGAAAGGGTATGATAAGTAGAATACAATAAGCAATGTAGTATACAAAATATATCTTTAGATCCATGGCGGCCGTCTCAAGAGGCCGAATTACCACTTTCTTCACAGCCACCTCGACATGGGTATCAAATGAAAGGGTATGATAAGTAGAATACAATAAGCAATGTAGTATACAAAATATATCTTTAGATCCATGGCGGCCGTCTAAAGAGGCCGGTTTACCACTTTCTTCACAACCCCCTCAACATGGGTATCAAATTAAAGGGTATGATAAGTAGAATACAATAAGCAATGTAGTAGACTCAATATACCGATTCATGGCGGCCGACGCAAGACCCATGTTCTTTGAGGCATTTCATCTGTGTAAAATTCATATCTCGAAAAATATTAAGTCAATGGATGGTTTTTATTGTTTACTATTGACTTATGGGTGCAGCGTAGGCGCACCGGGTCTCAGCTAGTATATATATATATATATATATATATATATATATATATACATATATATATATATATATATATATATATACATATATATATATATATATATATATATATATATATATATATATATATATATATATATAGTTTCCCTTCTAACACAGAAGGCGCACTTCCCAGCAGGGCTGAGAAATATTTACCACTGCCGTGGCTCAGCTGAGACATGCAAACATAAAAGATTAAGTACCAATAAAAAATTGCATGCAAAACTCATAAACAGTCATGAGACAACAAATAGCCTCCTTTTAAGCAGGTCTTTGTTAGTGCTCACGCTAAAAACATTAATACTTTTATTTACATTAATGAACATGCGATTAACAGGCTCAAATCGGCCATCATTGGTGTTAGAGGAGTTGATGTGTAAGAGCGGTGGTCCTCTCAGATTGTATCGGCTCTCTCTAAACGACGCACGGCGCCTTAGAAAATCTGAGTCGACACGTCCATTAAGAAGCTGGTGGACGAAAACAACATCGGCCACCTCACGACGCTTGTGGAGAGTGTTTAAGTTGAGTAACTTAAGTCGGTATTCATATGGTGGAAGAATTAAAGGGTCTTCCCAAGGAAGGTGATTCAATGCGAATCGAACGAACCTACGTTGAACCGACTCAATTTTTCCAACATGCGAAGAATAGTAAGGAGACCAAACCTGGGACGCATATTCAAGTAAAGGTCTGACAAGGGAGATGTAGAGGTGTTTAGTGATCAGGGTACTATTAAATTCTTTGGACCACCTTTTAATAAAACCCAAGACTAAGCTGCTCTTGGTAGAAATATAGTTGATATGAGAAGCAAAGTCCAGCTTGGTGTCAAATCTAATCCCGAGATCTTTGACAAAATTAACACGGGGGACACCCTCACTAGAAAATGAGTAGTTATAAATTATAGGATCACGTCGCCTACAAAAAGTCATGACTTCGCATTTACTAATATTAAGAACCAGGTTGTTGTTAGCGCACCAAGAGTAAAAGGTGTCGAGGTCGACTTGCAAAAGTTTGCAGTCCTCCATACTCTTTACGTGACGGTACAATTTGATGTCATCAGCATTAATCAGGATTCTGCAGTGTCTTAGCAAGGTAACAATATCATCAATAGAAAGAATAAAGAGGATAGGGCCAAGATGACTGCTGTTCAATCCTAAATTAAACCCTGAAAATATAAATATTAATATCATAAATAAAATATTGTCAATATACATACTTACCTTGAAAATTCTGAAGATCAATTTTCCAATTTTTAAAACTTCCATAACCCGTATTGCAGAATAACCTGAAAATAAACAAACTTGTCACCAAGAAAATATTCTAGTAGAAAAAATTACTTATCTGACAACTCTAAACTCTAAGCGCAGACTCCATCCCGGCATGTTTGCATCCAACATAAAAAAACATGAGCAAAAAAAGAAATATAAATATTAAAATAATTTATAAAATAGAATGATAACTTACCTCGTCCATACTATACCCCAACCAAATGTCACAACAAAATATACAAATCAGCTGTTATGTATCAAAAGCTGATATACATAACAAGAAGGGACACATACACAATAATTGAAGCAAATTCCAATTCCAATGGCCCCCCCACATTGCCTTCCAAAAAATTGCCATTGTCAGGAACGAAATATATAGCGCAGCCAGTCGATCGAAAATTTCAGATCACAATTGATCTTCGTTGCGATTCGAGCTCGAAGAAATTCTAATACACAAGTGATCTCAACCCAAGGTACATGGAACGTGTCGAGTTCATGTAATCTCAAATAATAATTTACATCTAACGTTACGAGTTGATGTAAATTCATCCCAAAGTCCCATTTACTTTACATGGAACGAGTCGAGTTCATGTAAATTATCCCAACTCCTAAATACATGCAACGGAACGAGTTTATGTAAAATTCCCAATAGTCAAGTACATCTTACGTATCGAGTTGATGTACATTTCTAATTGCTAACAAAAATAAAATTTAAATCTTCAGATACAAGTGGCATCGAAGTGTAAGGACACATTCTGGACATTAATAATTGGAGTAAATTCAGTTTATCAAGAAAAAGGACTACATTCAGAATTAAAGAATTGTGAAATTTTATGAATTAAATATTTTTGGATTGTGAATTTTATTGAATTTTTTAATAGTTAAATTAATGTTTATTTGAATTTGAATTAGTGAATTTATATTGAATTTTAAAATTGTAAAAAGGTTGAAAATTGTAAAATAAAAGTTCGAATCGTCAAACAAGGTTTATTTCTTAAGCTGCCCTGTAGTCCACTGAGTTTTAGGCATTCTAAGCCCTAACATTTTGGTCCTTCGAGCCGGATTAACGGTATAAAAGTACTCAGTGGTCGCAGTGTAGCTTAGAAATTTAACCAGTAAAATCGAATTAAAAGATGGAAGCTGAAATCAAATTGCAAATAGCACGAAAGGATCTCTTGGAAAATTTCATCAAGAATTATAAAAAGGATGGCTCCGCAAGGCGAACGGAACCATATTACAAAAAACGACTGCAGGATTTTCAAGAGCAATTCAGCGAAATAAAGCGAGCACATATCCAGATTCTCGTGGCAAAAAACAACGAGCCTGTCGATTCGGAAATATTAAACCACAAATATTTCCAGGAAGAACTATACGAAGCAATGGAGTCATTCTTCTACACACACTACGCAGCAATAGAATCTCGGTATGATACCGAGTATCCACCAATAGCAGCAGGCAATCAGTCTCCCAGAGTACAGGAAAGGGAGATAGCCATGTCAAGTAAGGAACATCTTATCAAGCTTCCACGAATCTCATTGGAAAAATTCTCTGGAGATTATCGGAAGTGGACAACTTTTCATGATCTCTACACAAGCCTGATACATGAGAATCATAATCTGTCTGACGCACAGAAACTTCAATACTTGAAGTTACATCTAAGTGGAGAAGCTGAAGGTCTCTTGCGACAGGTACTAGTAACTAACGATAACTACATTCCAGCTTGGGATCTCCTAAAAGAGAGGTATAACAACAAGAGAGTATTAGTCAACGCACAACTGAAACTCCTACTTAATCAATCTTCCGTATCTTCTGAATCGGCCCAAGGAATTAGAAGTCTGATGGACGTAACGACGGAATGTCTACAAGCGCTCTATAATCTCGGAGTGGCAGTGGAAACGTGGGACGCGTTGATAGTCTACGTGATAGGTCAAAAGCTACCGACCGAAACGCTCCAGCTATGGGAGCAAGGCAATAGTAAGAGCACTGAGGTACCATCATGGACGATGCTACGTGAATTCTTGGAAGCACGTTTTCGAACACTAGAAGCCATAGGAAAAAAGGGGCCATCATCAAGTAAACCCAACGAAATCTCTCAACACCACCAAGAATTCAGTCATTCGTCACAGGTCATCATCATGCTTGCGAAACATGTGGAGAAGATCACCCCTTGAGAAATTGTTCCAAGTTTATGAATTCAACAATAGCAGAGAGAAATCACATAACACGCAAAAATGGTCTGTGCATCAATTGTTTGGGACGAGGACATATGGGAGCAAACTGTCCGAGCAAGTTTACATGTCGACATTGCAAGAAACGTCATCATACTCTATTGCACAACTCCGATAGAGGTCCCCCGCAAAATACCGCAACGAAATCAAAGAACGAAGCACCTCCACCACGATCTATGCAAACCACAGCCACGCTTAATTCTCTACACTCAGCAATGTATAAAGAAGTTCTTCTCTCTACTGCAATCGTAACTTTAGAAGGAGCCCGGAAAGTACGTAAAACTTTTCGAGCACTCATAGATCCAGGCTCGCAAACATCCTTTCTGACAGAATATGCCGCCCAATCACTATCACTACAAAAGAAGCCAGTCCTTGTGAACATATCGGGTGTACAACAATCCGACGCAGGAATTTCCCGGTCAATGGTGGAAACGGCCCTGGTTATTCAGCCCGGGGGTTATCAGTTGAATCTACAAGCCCTTGTCTTAAAAACTTTAACGTCCTTCTTACCATCAAGACCCTTTGTACCCATCGACTGGAAACATATTGAAGGGATAAAGTTGGCTGACCCCACCTTTAATCAACCAGGACGAATTGATGTAATATTAGGAGCTGATATTTACGGATCCTTAATATTACCCAACATTCGAAAAGGACTTCAAGACCAACCAATCGCACAAGAGACTCTATTAGGCTGGATATTATGCGGGAAAACATCAAGTAATACCAGTGAATTCTCTTCACCCAACACCTTTACGTCTATGGCATCGCTAACAACTCTCAGCCAACAGTTACAACAATTTTGGGCCATTGAAGAGGTTCCAACCATACCAGCAATAAATCCAGATGATCAAAAATGCGAAACAATCTACCAGGAATCACATCAACGTCTCATGGATGGCAGATATTGTGTGCGGTTACCTTTCATCAGCGAACAACACCAACAATCACTAGGACGGTCGCGGGCAGCCGCCATTGGAAGTTTCTTGAACCTCGAAAGACGCTTTTTGTCAAACCCAGAGTTAAAAGACGAGTACGCCAAGTGCATCAATGAATACATTCAACTAAAACACATGATTCCAGCAACAAACTCAGAAGACGAGACCAAAGTACAGCAAGGTAATTCCATCTTCTACAAAAGTTTCTACTTACCGCATCATGGAGTCTACAAAGAGAGTACTTCTACAAAGCTGCGAATTGTATTCGATGCGTCGAGACAAACTAGTTCCGGGCACTCCCTCAATGATGTGTTGCTGACCGGTCCCACACTGCAGAATGAACTCATAGCAGTTCTTACTCGTTGGAGAAAATTCAAATACGTGCTGGTATCAGACATTGTTAAGATGTATCGCCAAGTATTGGTACATCCGGACGATGTGACTTACCAAAGAATCATATGGCGAGAATCCCCATCAGATCCCCTGCGAGAATATTGTCTAACCACGGTAACGTTTGGAGTTACTTGCGCTCCATACTTAGCAATTCGTACAATCCAGCAGCTAGCCATCGACGAACGTAACTCCTATCCACGTGCTTCCGAAATAATACTTAACGATTTCTACGTTGATGATCTACTCACGGGTGCAGATTCGATCAATGAAGCAATAACAATCCACAAGGACTTAAACGAACTTCTCCTCCGCGGCGGTTTCAAGCTCAAAAAGTGGCTTACAAATGACAATTCCATTCTAGCCACCATCCCAGAAGAGGATAGAGCAGTGTCTGATCCTATTGACATCAACCAAGATCAAGGCATTAAATCTTTAGGTGTTATGTGGTACCCTTCCTCTGACACATTCAGCTACAGAATAAAGATAACTCAAGAACATCATACGCTGAGCAAACGAGAGCTTCTATCAGAGATTGCCAAACTTTATGATCCATTAGGCTGGATTTCACCAGTGATAATTACTGCAAAAATTCTGATGCAATCATTGTGGATCCTTGGCAGTACCTGGGATGAACCCGTTCCTTCGAAAATACAACATTCATGGTCCATGATAAGGGCTCAACTCCCCCTACTTGAACAGCTTCGCATTCCACGATGGTTAGGAACTACTCAGAACTCTCAGGACATCCAACTCCACGCCTTTAGTGACGCCTCGCAAAACGCCTATGCAGCCGTAATCTACTGTCGAATATCTACCCCGGACCACAACGTGAAAATCCAGATCATCACCTCCAAAACTAAAGTCGCTCCGATAAAGCAAATATCTATACCAAGATTGGAACTTTGTGGTGCAGTATTAGCCGCAAAATTAGTACGGCATACTCGCAATATCTTACAGCTTGACAACATCGAAACACACATGTGGACAGACTCATCAATTGTCCTCTCATGGCCAAAAGGACAACCACGAAAATGGACAACTTTTGTGGCAAATCGCACAAGTGAAATCTTCACGTCAATAGGAAATGCACCATGGCATCATGTCTCATCGAAAGACAATCCAGCGGACCTCGCTTCCAGAGGAGTTCTACCAAACGAACTGATCACGTCAACACAATGGTGGAATGGACCTCACTGGCTAGCTCAAGATCCCAGCCACTGGCCTCACTCACCGAATTTCGAGGAAACAGAACTAGAAACCAGGAAACATATTCACGGGTTACACACAATACACGTTGAAAATTCATTTTTGTCAGAGCTACTAAAAAGGTTCTCCTCATTTTCAAAATTAATTCGCGTCACGGCATATTGTCTCCGCATTATCAAACGCCCCCGACCAACACATCGTTGGCTATCAACACACGAACTAGAACAGGCTACGAACATTTGGGTGAAGTTTCACCAACAACTACATTTTCCCAACGATCTCCGTCATCTGGAATTACATAAGACTCTACATCCAAAAAGCAAACTCAAAAATTTGACCCCATTCATAGACAACGACAAAATTCTAAGAGTCGGCGGACGTCTACAAAACGCCCCCATAAGTCATGACGAACGTCATCCCATAATTTTAAATAATTCATGTCATTTAAGCTTTCTCCTGATTACTCAGTATCACCATTCATGTATGCACGGCGGAACTCAATTAACCTTATCACTACTACGGAAAAAATACTGGATACTAGACGGGCGTAACACTGTTCGTCGGGTATTACTCAAATGTGCGACATGTTTTCGATTGAAAGCGCAAGTCAGTAGTCAACTTATGGGAAATCTGCCAGCACAAAGAGTCACGATGTCAAGGCCTTTTACGCACACGGGTGTGGATTTTTGCGGACCAATCAGTATCAAAACCAGTAAGAGACGAGGAGCTCCTGCAACCAAAGGATACATTGCGGTATTTATCTGCTTGTCAGTAAAAGCCGTACACCTCGAACTCGTTAGTGAACTTACCACGCAAGCCTTTCTAGCAGCACTTTATCGCTTTATCTCAAGGAGAGGAAAATGTCAACACATCTACAGCGACTGCGGCACCAACTTCATTGGCGCAAACTCATTCCTCAAAGAAGTTCACAAACAACAGAATCAAATCGCTGACCACGTATCTCATGAAGGCATCAATTGGCATTTTAACCCTCCACATTCACCCCATTTCGGTGGCCTATGGGAGGCAGGGGTTAAATCGACAAAGTATCACCTCAGAAGAATCCTCGGAAACGCCATATTAACATTCGAAGAAATGGCCACAACGCTAAGTCAAATTGAGGCATGCTTAAATTCGCGGCCGTTATGCCCACTGACCGAAGATTCAACAGATCTGAGTGCTTTAACTCCAGGCCATTTTCTTATCGGCGATGCCTTATTAGCACCACCACAACAAGATCTATTAGAGAGTAAACCCAATTATTTGAATCGATGGCAACTTTGTCAGCAACTTACACAGCATTTCTGGCAGAGATGGTCCTCTGAATATGTCGCTCGACTTCAGCAACGTCCTAAATGGCTTCAGTCACAACCCAATTTAAAAACAGGAGACTTAGTATTAGTTAAAGACGATCGCTTACCTCCACTACAATGGGCTTTAGGACGCATTGTAAAAGTTTATCCAGGCACCGATAACCTAATTCGGGTAGTTGATATTAAAACAAAGAACTCTATAATTCGCAGACCAATCGCAAAGGTAGCCCTACTTCCTATTAACGACAGCGATAACCAAATAATACAAAACCATGTCGAACAAAATTCCGAAATATTACAACAATAACGTCTAAGAAAACCCGTTAAATTTTCTACAAAAATTTTCTGCAAGATCACCTCCATCAGTAGTATATCAACCATACTGAAAGTCAAGTGTTTAAAAAAAAAAATGGATTACTTGTGGATCGACGATGTACCACAACTGTCCACCCCACCAAGGCTGGAGTCAACATCGATTAAAAAACAATTAACCAGACCAACATCGCCACAACCACCAGGTCTTAAAAGACCGTTTGAGGCTATACCTTGTGGCCCGGAAATTCGCAGGCGTACTCAACCACGTAAGGTACCAACGTCCACCCACAGCACTGCCCAAGCACCTAGTGTCAAATCACCTAAAAAACGGAAGATATCGCTGGATGAGTACCGGGCACGTCAACCTCCACCGAACGTCATCATAGAACCAGCGCTATGGCGAAAAATTAAAAACCTGTCTCTACCGTGGGACAAAATTCATGCAGCCAAGCGTTCTTACCGACACAAAAGTAAGGAAGGTACATTAAGGTTCACATTCCTTAAAGATCGACGATGCCGCATAACTCTGCAAGCCCCAAAACAAGGTGAAACATCAGACAAAAGGGAAGAAAAAAGGAAGTTGAATAAATAAACATATATTTATATAAGCATATAAACTTTTTTTATTAACAAAAAAACACCCGTCTAAGTTCGAACAATAACAATATCAAAAACCAAAACAATGGAGAATTTGAAGCTATCGCTTCAAGGCCCGGGAGGATGTTCAATCCTAAATTAAACCCTGAAAATATAAATATTAATATCATAAATAAAATATTGTCAATATACATACTTACCTTGAAAATTCTGAAGATCAATTTTCCAATTTTTAAAACTTCCATAACCCGTATTGCAGAATAACCTGAAAATAAACAAACTTGTCACCAAGAAAATATTCTAGTAGAAAAAATTACTTATCTGACAACTCTAAACTCTAAGCGCAGACTCCATCCCGGCATGTTTGCATCCAACATAAAAAAAACATGAGCAAAAAAAGAAATATAAATATTAAAATAATTTATAAAATAGAATGATAACTTACCTCGTCCATACTATACCCCAACCAAATGTCACAACAAAATATACAAATCAGCTGTTATGTATCAAAAGCTGATATACATAACAAGAAGGGACACATACACAATAATTGAAGCAAATTCCAATTCCAATGGCCCCCCCCACATTGCCTTCCAAAAAATTGCCATTGTCAGGAACGAAATATATAGCGCAGCCAGTCGATCGAAAATTTCAGATCACAATTGATCTTCGTTGCGATTCGAGCTCGAAGAAATTCTAATACACAAGTGATCTCAACCCAAGGTACATGGAACGTGTCGAGTTCATGTAATCTCAAATAATAATTTACATCTAACGTTACGAGTTGATGTAAATTCATCCCAAAGTCCCATTTACTTTACATGGAACGAGTCGAGTTCATGTAAATTATCCCAACTCCTAAATACATGCAACGGAACGAGTTCATGTAAAATTCCCAATAGTCAAGTACATCTTACGTATCGAGTTGATGTACATTTCTAATTGCTAACAAAAATAAAATTTAAATCTTCAGATACAAGTGGCATCGAAGTGTAAGGACACATTCTGGACATTAATAATTGGAGTAAATTCAGTTTATCAAGAAAAAGGACTACATTCAGAATTAAAGAATTGTGAAATTTTATGAATTAAATATTTTTGGATTGTGAATTTTATTGAATTTTTTAATAGTTAAATTAATGTTTATTTGAATTTGAATTAGTGAATTTATATTGAATTTTAAAATTGTAAAAAGGTTGAAAATTGTAAAATAAAAGTTCGAATCGTCAAACAAGGTTTATTTCTTAAGCTGCCCTGTAGTCCACTGAGTTTTAGGCATTCTAAGCCCTAACAACTGCTTTGAGGGACACCGGATGACGCCTCAATGGTGGCGGATTTGGATCCACGGAAAAGGACTTGGTAGGTCCTGTCAGCTAAGTAGGACTTTCTTGACCATGACATCCTTTTTCTCTCTATCTATGTCTCATTCCAACCATCTTCTTCGCCTTCTTCTTTCTCTTACCGTGACTACAGCAATATCAATCCTGAGCGGCTTCTTAGTGCTGTTTCTTCTCTACCTTGGTATGACATCTATATCTCTACCTCTGTCGACGATAAGGTTGCTATCTTGTCCTCCTTCATCCAATCATTCTACGACCAATGTGTACCGCTTGTTACTCAAAATTTCTTCTCGTTGTCCATGGCTTTCACGTTAGATTCGGGATGTGATAATCCAGCACGAGTCTATGTACAGTTGTTACCGTAGAACTAAAATTCGTAGTTGCTTAATTGAGTACAAAGTGCTTCGCAATCGTATCAACCTCAAAGTCAAAGCTGCTAAACATGAGTTCTATGCTCGCCAGCTTAATCCTAACCTAGATCCGAAACTACTTTGGTCTAACCTTCGCTCACTTGGTGTTCATTCTTCTGTATCTGACCCTTTTGATGTATTGGCTGTGCATTGTTGCTGTTTTCCTGAGGTTCCTGTGTAAGTGTACCATTCAGGGCGGCGAAGAAGCAATCTCTCCATCTTTGGAGTTGCTCTTCGTCGCTGCACAGCAGCCTTCCATCCGCTCTCTTAACGGCATGCTTTTTAGTAGAGTGCTTTCCCGAGAGCTGTTTAGTGATTTGGTACAGCACCTTACTGTTGCCTGTGTTTGCCGCGTTTTCCGCTTTTTCTGCGAGCTCGTTTATCTGCTGCCTTTTATCACGCCGGACACTTCTCTTAACCTCCCGGTGTAATTGGGAGTATTCCCGTTCTAATTGGTGACGTCTTTCCGGGTCGTTTGTGGAGTTTACGCTATTTTTGAGGAACCTATCACGCATGTTTTTAACTATTTTCTCACTGCATCTGAATTCCCTTTACTCTGGAAAAAAGCCATTGTGGTTCCTTTACACAAAAGACGGTCCCCTTCTGATATATCTGATTTTCGTCCTATTAGCATCCTGCCCTTCCTCGCTAAAGCTTTTGAAAAAATTATTTTTACTCAAGTGATGAGCCATGAACGTAATAATTTTCTCTCTATCAAACTGGCTTTCGAAAATCGCCCAGTTGTGAGACTGCTATGTTGGGGGTTACAACTGATCTTAGGGCTGCGATTGATCAGGGCAACATTGTATTTTTGGTTCTGTTTGACTTCTCTAAGGCTTTTGACTCGGTGGTGCATCCGCTCCTGTTGTCCAAACTTAATCAACTCTATCATTTCTCTTCCTCTGCCACGCGTCTTTTCTCCTCTCTTCGTTCTGATAGATTTCAATGTGTTCGTCCCAATAGCAGAACATCCTCTCTTCTGCCGGTGCGTCTGGGTGTGCCTCAAGGCTCGATACTGGGTCCCCTTCTTTTCTCCCTGTACATCAATGACCTTCTCTCTGTCATTGACGGCTGTTCTTTTCATATGGTATGCTCATGACCTTCAGCTGTGCAATTCATTTCCTCCTAGTGACATTGTACCCTGTACTGCCGATAAGAATAATATTTTATCTCGAATCAGTGAATGGAGCTCTAATAATTTCCTCTAACTTAATCAAATTAAATCCCAAGTACTGCTTATAAGCCATCGTCCTATATCCTCTGAATATACTCCTAACGACAACTGTGGCTGTTCGCGGATCTGCTTTCACCTTCTATCCGTGCCAAGCTTGTGAAATCACTTATTCGGCCACAATTTTCTCTATGGCGCCCTTGTTTATATGTCTCTTGATTCGTCCTGTCATCATCGACTCAGGGTCGAATTCAATGATTGAATGAGATTTATTTTTCACCTCCGTAGATCTGATCATGTGTCGGGCGTGCAAAATTCACTACTGGGATGTGGGATCTTTCATTTTCTCAATGTCATGGCACTAACTCTTCTACATAATTTTTGGAACGAAGTTCCTTAACGCGGCTTGCGGCTAGAGTGAATTGGGAGAAATCGTCACGTAACAAAATGCGATATTTTGTGTATGTATGCGTGCGAGTATCGATCCCAGTAGGCAATTTGTGAATTTATTAAATCAGAATGCAGTGTTTTTCTTTAGAAATTGGAATCAATTTGCACCGATAGCTATAGGAAGAAATGATAATGCAAAGTGTCATGCATGACGAACCTGCACACTTTTTGCATTGGTCATTATCGAGGATAGATGCTTATGCTTTCTTGTCTGTCTGTTTGTCCGGTACAAATCTTGCAATCGATTTTTTTAATACTTCTGGTTACCCGATCACCCTGAAATTTTGCACACAGCTTCAGCTCCGATGACAATGCACTATGGTATACCAATTATACCGTCAGATTCATGGCCGTGGCCTCAAGAGGACGGATTACTATTTTCTTCAAGGAACAAATTTTGCAATCGATTTTACAAATACTTCCGGGTATCCTATCATGCTGAAATTTTGCACACAGCTTTAGCTCCCATGACAATGCAACATAGTATATACCTTTAGATCAATGGAGGCCGTCTCAGGAGGGCGGATTGAAATATTCTTCACAACCCCTTAGACATGGGTATCCAATGAAAGGATATGATAAGTAGAACACCATAAGCAATATAGTATACTCAAAATATCATTTGGTCCATGGCGGACATCTCCAGCGGGTGAATTACCATTTTCTTCACAACCCCCTCGACATGGGTATCAAATGAAAGAGTATGAAAAGTGGAACACCATAAGCAATATAGTATACTTAATTTATCGTTTGGTCCATGGCAGCCTTCTCAAGAGGGCGGATTACCATTTTTTTCACAACCCCTTCGAGATGGGTATCAAATCAAAGAGTACGATAAGTAGAACACCATAAGCAATATAGAATATTCAACATATCGTTTGGTCCATGGCGGTTATCTCAAGAGGGCGGATTACCATTTTCTTCACAACCCCAGGACATGGGTATCAAATGAAAGGGCATTATAAGTAGAATGCAGTCGGCTATGTCTTTATATTCATGGCGGTCATCTCAAGAGGGCGGATTACTATTTTCTTCACAACACCCGAGACATGGGTATCAAATGAAAGGGTATGATAAGTGGGAAACCATAAGAAACATAGTGTACTCAATATATCGTTTGGTCCATGGCGGCCATCACAAGAGGGCGGGTTACCATTTCCTTCACAGTTCCCTCGACATGGGTATCAAATGAAAGAGTATGATAAGTGAAACACCATAAGCAATATAGTATACTCAATTTATCATTTGGTCCATGGCGGCCATCTCAAGAGGGCGGATTACCATTTTCTTCACAACCCCTTCGAGATGGGTATCAAATGAAAGAGTACGATAAGTAAAACACCAAAAGCAATATAGTATATTCAATATATCGTTTGGTCCATGGCGGTCATCTCAAGAGGGCGGATTACCATTTTCTTCACCACTCCCTCGACATGGGTATCAAATGAAAGGGCATTATAAGTAGAATGCAGTAGGCTATGTCTTTATATTCATGGCGGCCATCTCAAGAGGGCGAATTACCATTTTCTTCACAGTTCCCTCGACATGGGTATCAAATGAAAGGGTGTGATAAGTGGAACACCACCTTTAATTGCGGCTTGCGCTATGACCATACATAAATCGCAAGGTGGAACTTTCAGTGAAATTGTTTACGAGTACAGCAAAGATCATTCCCAAGAACTTGTATACGTTGCGTTATCTCGTGTAACAAATATAGAAAATTTGTATATTGTAACACCTCAAGATGATCCAACGAAATTTAAGTTTTATCATAATCGAAAGCAAGCTATGTAGATCAACAGAGAAATTGCTGCAAGAATTTCAAAGATTATCTTTAAACACATTGCAGACCAGAACGCAAATGGTTTTGGATATGATTTGTAACAAAATAGGTCTTTCAGTATTAACTTTTAATTGCCAAAGTTTAAAAAATCATATTTTAGATTTCATTGATCCAGTTACTGAAAATTGTAATATTCTATTACTTACTGAAACATGGATGAGAAATGAAGAAGAAATTATCCTTCCTAATTTCAATTGCATTTCTCATTATAAACGAGACAATATTCATGCAGGTGGGTCGCAATATACCAAAACTATAAAGATAGTGTCAACATTTGCCAACCAAATATGGAAACTATTTTGTCAAACATGAGTGCATTGAGTACTAGACATTCATCAGTTGGAGACATTTGTTCAGTGATTTGTAAAATAAGAAAAGATCATGAAATAGTTATTGTAGCTGTTTATATATCACCAAATCAAAAGATTGAGGATATTACATTATTTATTCATCGACCCCTGTTAGAATATACTGAGAGAGAATATAAATTACTATGTCATAAACTTCCACTAATATTATCTGGAGACTTTAATATTAACTTCAATGAAAAAGACAAATTTAAAATCTTCACATCCTTTTTATCTGACACATTTAATTTGAGTATGAATAATGATCCAGCATTACACAACGAAATACTGTACTACAGTTGATGCCGTTTTTTCAAGATTCTTGTACAAAATTGATTCTGAAGTATATGCATCTTATTATAGTTATCATAAGCCAATAATTTCTATGTTACAATTTGGTGATAAAATTTGAAATTTTTTTTTGGAAAGTTTTAGAATGTTAATATTATAATAAATATTTTCCTAAAATATTAAATTAAATTTTTGATTTGATTCGATCCTTTACATTATTTGCTTGAAAAATGGTATAAAGTAAAAATAAATAAAATATACAGATTTTATTTGGAGTTACATTCGCAGTTGTAAAAAAATCGTAAGGAACTTCGTTCCTGACGGGGGTCCCATGACCGCACCTGATTTTTTTTATTCTAAACGTCCTTGCTACCTCGCTGACTTCCTTTTCCCTATGCAGTCCTTGAGGTCATTCAAGCTGCTTATCCCTTTTCATCGTTCCTTGGTTGGTAGTCGTTCCTTCTTTGCGCATGCGATTAGACTTTGGAATAGACTTCCTCTATCCATCCAAAAAATTAGCACAGCCACGAAGTTCAAAATGCAGGCATCTATTTTCTTAGCTTCTCTTCCAGCTTCACAGTAGTACTACTCTTCTGTCCTTACCTATTTCTTTCGTATTTTCTTTCTTCTCTCTTACTTCTTTCAAATTCTTAGCTCCAATCTATCTATCTTAAGCTAGTTGTAAGAATTTAGAATTATTTACCATTTGTAATGTACTCTAAAAGATTGCAATTTTGTGTACTCTGCCAAATAAATAACAAAAAATAAATAAATAAATAAAAAATGTCCCGGATCCAGTAAGTCGTAGTTTCGATATTGCAGCAACTGATATTTTGCATTTCAATAATTCCCTTGCTATGATTTCCTTTTGACCGACGTGATGTCCTGTTCGTACATTCTGCGCGGCGAATTGAATTTCCATTTTCGCTGTGACTAATTTGGGTCTTCGGCCAGTAGCCCACTTGACACCAACATACCTGGTCCCCAGCGCTGTCGCATCGGCGGCCTGGATGCAGAAGCATTATTTCGTGAATAGTAAGTTCGTGTATCCATGCGGTATCTTACCTATTTTCTTCGGTTTCCTGATTCTCGTCATTTCGGCAGGTCAACCACCCTACTCCTCTCACACCCTGGATAAGGGAACAGACGACGGCGTAGTTATGCTTATTAACACAATAAAGTTATAAATGTAGAAAAATTATAGAACAGTGTGATGCCTTTTTTTAAAGTCATACTATATTTTCATCATTGTGTTATATCGTCTTCTACGTAGTCTTCACCAGACACACATACCTTCAAAACCAAGAAATAAATACAACTAGTTGGGAAGTGGGTTCGACCCCTTCGGTCCACACGATTAACTTCTCAGTCAGTATGATGAACGAAGACGTAATAAACCGACTTCTTACAAAATAGTTATACGTTTAGCACTTGTGGGAAATTTACTATCATAGTATCAGAACTGGCGACAAAGCAATCCTGAGGGAAGCTAGTCCAAATAACTATAATAGTGTTAAATCAACAAGACAAACAAACATTTCCTTTGTATTTCGTTCGCTGCACTAAAACGGGTGTTCGAATTCGTATTGAGCGTGTTGAAGCGCCGTTGATAACCTGGAAGCGAATGACTTCATTTGGAAATTCCAAAGCTTTCTGGAGATATTAGCAAAACTAATCAATTTCAGACTTGACCAAAAAGAACAAATTTTTCAGTATCTACTAAAATCCCGGGATGAACCGCAATTTCCTGTAACTGTATCACGCGTAGAATGCAATTCCCGCAAAAAGTGCTGATCCAAGGTGACGTTTGTAAAGGGTAACGAAATTTTTGCCCGATTTTTAAACGTTGTCGGATTTTGACAAGTGATGTTTTGTTGGAAGGCTATCGCTATGCAGAACCCAAAAAAGATCACTTCTTTCAGAATAGGTCCCATTCTATCGAGTTTATTAGATATTAGCAAAACTTATTAATGTAAGGTCTTTCTGATACTTATGTGATGTTTTTCCATTTAAACAAAAAAAGGCCCGACTGATATGCAATTTTTTTCAGGGCATTTTTTCGTTAATATTCATCTTTCGGCACCTCAAAGAAGTCGGAATAGTTTTTGGTTCGCGCGGTATCGTGCAGGTACAAAAATCACTTATGTAAACGAAAAAACGGCTCGACCAAATTTTATAAAAAATCTTTCATATTTCCGTTAATAAGGTTACGAACAACACCTCAACGAAGTCGTTATCTTTTCTGGTTCGCTCGATATCGTGCAGGAAAAAATGACCACATCCGTACGCGCACACGCACACATACTTCCTTCCAAATTTTTGCTTGAAATGCTCTTGGCATATTGAAAAATGAAAATACGTTGAAAATTTCGATTTCGATTTTCGGACCGATTACAATAACTTCCTTATACTGGGAAGTTAATAATAATTCTAATTATTAATAAAAACAAGAAATAAATACAATTAGGGCTGAGGTGGAATTGAAGCAATTAAAAGGCACTGCACATTTAATTCGCCAACAATACCTGTTGTTAGCTATTTAAAATGAGATAGACATAGAACACACATTAGAGTCCCGAAGTCAAAACGGTAATTTTTGAAACAGCCTTCTTACTCATTAGCCAATCATAAAAATCTTCTAGTAAAATATACTGGCGATCTAAATTCTTTGCTAATCCAAAAGCGACTTCATTAGTCTAGAGGGAAACAAAAGGTAAAAATAGAAAATCATTTCCACTGCTTCGGTATTGATTTTATGACATTTATATGACGAAATGCGGAATACATACATATCTGCAGCTACATCGACACTAGACGAGAAGAAATCAAAGATAACCTATACCTTTCAATGTAAGTCCTTTTGAAACCAAAACGACTGCTTAGAAATACTGATAGAAGCTTTATGCTTTGACCGATGGGAATTCTTTTTTCTCTAAATGACTAATAAAATCCATTTCGTTACTGAAAGGTTTTTTATATGAGTATATAGGACATGTTTTATAAAAGGACTAAGAGACAGAATGCGGAAGTTAATTTACATCGCAGTGGGGTGGATTTAAACCAACATCCTAGGAAAATATAGTCCTATATTCCGCTATAAAATTTTTTTGATTTGTGTTCAGTATCTTTCTAAACGATTGGAAATGATAGGGACTTGTGCCTTAGGTTTTCTTTAAACGAAATGTTTCAATTAAAGAGGAAAGCGTCTTCTACTATAGGCTATTTCAATGCCAGTTCGGAATTTGATGAATTCCTTTCTTGTTTCATCAATGGCCTTGCAGGATTTATTGAGGCAATGACCATTCAGTTTCAGGGTCAGTTCTTGTAAGTGTTAATTAGCACTGTAGTCGGAACCGAAAATTGTTTTACTCGGTGACCAAACTCACTTAAAGGTTGGTGGCTGTAATTTATATTATGTTTCCTTGTTCACCAATGAACTTGTGGTTTCCACACACATGCAATAACGAGAGGAGTCTTAGATATATCTTCTTGAATTTTCTTCTTTAATATTATGTAGTAAATTGTTGCAGAAATTCATCATGATAATAACAACAGGAAGAAATTGATTGCGACCATGGCCTCCAACATCTATGAATTCGCAAGCCCGCTTGTTTTGAGAAATAAATATGCCAGTGTCCTAGATATGTAGTAACTAACGATGACTACGTACACGTTTCTAATTTTCAGTTAACCCAGTTTAAGCATTTTTTTTATATAATTTTTTTTAGATGATTGATTAAGGAAGGAGAGTAACAACTTATTGCACATTTTTTAAAGTGAAACTTCCTTGCTCTCGTTTCGGGGATTTTGAATTGATTCGAGCAAGTACAAGTGAATTCAGAAAACAGAAATGAAAACAAGGACAACGAAACGAAAGTTGCATTCTCACTCATTTACATTACATTAAGTGATGCCATATAAACAAATTCTACCAAACCAGCAGGAAAATATATACAATTTATTTAAATTTGTACATATAGATGGCGCAGGCATTGGTAAAATATATATCAGGAGTCGGTTATTTAAGGACAGGTTCTCCTACTTTGCGATCAAAAAATCGATTTTTTTTTACATTTTTTAAATCTGTAACATGTCTAAATTATGTTGCCGAAAGGCTTTTTGATTACTTAATTTTTTTGGAAGATACAGCGTTTTGAAGAGAAGTGTGCACCGCGCCGTCGTGTGCACGCGCGCATTGAGCAGGAAGAATCAAGTTTGAAATAGGTGATAAAGGAGCATACTCATTGAGGAAAATGCGTTTTTTGAAGCAGAGGAAGGAATTTTGTACGGGCCTGCCATAGATGATTGAGGGTGAGTACAAAAATCTTGAAAACGATCGACAGAAGTAAGCGTTTTAGAGTGAAAATGTGAAGCGAAACTTTACAAGCGATTTCCCACGATTGTCAAATTTTAGTGCGCGAGTTAAGTTTCCATTAACTTGGAAACAAAAAAAAAAAAATATAAAAATGAAAACACTGGACTTCTCATTAGAAAATATTACATCTTTTTTTAAAATATTCAAAGATTCGATACAATCGACTCGTTTAGAAACAAGAACTAGAGTGACTTCTATAAAAGATCATACAGGTGAAAAATGCAATACGTAAAAATGCTTATTTAATGTAATGGATTTTATGTGACCTTAATATTAAGTTACTTTATTTTATTTCGCAAAATTTTAAAGGAAATTGTCTAGACATATCAAGGCAAGCGGTAGTTTGCCGAGTTCGTAAGGGCAAACAGCTAATGCCTTATTTACGCCTAAACATAGAAAACAAGGTGTTTTTTTTTTATAAAATTATGCGATTTATCACCTTTTTATAAGCAATATAAGTAAGAATGTGGAAGTTGTAACCGATTTGTAACCGATAACCAAAATATAAATAATTTATTATTCCATGAGTTTTTTTTCCTATCATTCTTCGTTTTCTTTATTTTTACATTTTTTACTTTTCGAATCGAACTTTTTTCTTCTCCTTCAGTCTAAAAAAGTGGGTACTCAAAATTATTCTGTCAGATGGCGCTCTAAGTTATTTCAATTGCTCAATAAATGAGATGGTGCTACTAGTTAGTCGAAAAGTGCTTACTCGAACTGTTGATGCCAGATGGCATTAGATGATTAACAAAATGTAATCATTTAAAGTGATTAGTCGCAACTATGGTATCAGATTGCGTTAGGTACTATAAAAAACGTGTAGTTCACAGTACAAATGAAGACTCCAATTCCAAAACTGCTTCATTCCATTTTGAAAAATCAGTGAGGTAGTGGCAGTTTTGGTCTCTGAAGAGAACTTTTGAGCGAACCTGTTATCCATTTCATAGCTAAACTTGCTAAATATATGTTAACGAAGCTGCGAAACTGAAAAAAGTTGACAAGATTTGTTGGAGGAGTTTGTTTTAAGGTCGAAACCGCGATTGCCTTACTGATTTTTCAAAATGGAAGGAAGCAGTTTTGGAATTGGAGTCTTCAAATGTACAGTAAAATTTTGTAATACCGAATGCCGAGTTCGTAATCGTAATTTATTTCTAAAAATATGGCATATTCTTTACAAGTTAGTCAAATCCAGCACTGTTGATGTCAAATAGCATTCCCTATCATTTCGATGATTAACAAAAAGTGTATGCATGGTACGCGTCTCAAGAGGGCGGATTACCATTTTCTTCACAACCCCTCGACATGGGTATCCAATGAAATGGTGTGATAAGTAGAATACAATAAGCAATATAGTATACTCAATAAATAGTTAGATCCACCGAGGCCACCTCAAGACGACGCATTACCATTTTCTTCACAACCCCCGCGACATGGGTATCAAATGAAAGGGTATGATAAGTAGAAAACAATAAGCTATGCCTTTATATCCATGCCGGCCGTCTCAAGAGGGCGGACTACCATTTCTTCACCACCACCTCGACATAGGTATCAATTGAAAGGGTATCTTAAGTAGAAGACAATAAGCAATATAGTATACTCAATATCTGGTTAGATCCACCGACGCCACCTCAAGAGGACGCATTACCATTTTCTTCACAACCCCCTCGACATGGGTATCAAATGAAAGGGAATGATTAGTAGAATACAATAAGCTATGTCTTTATATCCATGGCGGCCGTCTCAAGAGGGCGGACTACCATTTCTTCACCACCACCTCGACATAGGTATCAATTGAAAGGGTATCATAAGTAGAATACCATAAGCGATATAATATACTCAATATCTGGTTAGATCCATGGCGGTCATCTCAAGAGGGCGGATTACCATTTTCTTCACAACCCCCTCGACATGGGTATCAAATGAAAGGGAATGATAAATAGAACACAATGAGCGATTTAGCATACTCAAAATATATTTAGATCCACGGCGGTTATTTCAAGAGGGCGGATAACAATTTTTTTACATAGCCCATCGACATGGGTATCAAATGAAAGGTAATTATAAGTAGAACACCATAAGCGATATAGTGTACTGAATATACCGTAAGATCCACGGCGGTCATCTGAAGAGGCCGGATTACCATTTTCTTAACATACCCCTCGACATGGGTATCAAATGAAAGGGAAGAATAAGTACAACACAATAAGCTATATAACTGAAACATTTGAGTCAGTAATGCAGGTCTATGTTGTTTATTATCATTAGTACTTTTAGTTTGCTCCCGGACAGGTTTATGTAGCATTGTCCAGACTCACATTCTTGGACGGTTTGCATTTAATCAATTTTGATCCATCTAGTGTTAAAGTAAATCTTGAAACAATAGTTGAATACAATCGGCTAAGAGAAAAATATCGTCCAGATTTACCAAACATTAAAGTTTGATGAAAGGTGGAGTTATTGATGAAAGGAACGAATTCAAAGGAATTATACAACTGCCAATTTTTATTTAAAACTCAATAAAGTATTATCAACCGCGAAAAAGTTTGCTGGCGCGTTCGTTGTATACCTAGCATGAATCTTTGCTGAATTCAGTGTGGCTCAGTCTATAGTGTTTCTAATAAAATTTGTTACATTTCGAATGACAGCTAAGATTCATGCTCTAAAATTGTTGTATAATTCCTTTGAATTCGTTCGTAAATGCACGTGTTTAATTATTTCATGCTATTAACGATTCATCTTGACTAATCCATATCACTTCTTTTTGTTATAAGTGTGTTTTAAACTGTCCCAATAAATAATTTCCGCGGCCACGAACTTCTAATTCACATTTTTAATGTTTTTTTGGTGGGATTTTACATGCTGGGAAAGTAATAATTCAGCGGAATATTTGGCGGCGCGTGTATTTTGTATATGTGGGAAATGTAGCGGATATGTAACTAGCGTTGCACTCTAGCTCAACATTCACTTGTCCGATTTACTTGAAATAAAGTGGCAAATTTAGAGAAATGGGTTTTTTCTCTTACATATATGTATTATCTCCAAATTTTCCTATGATAAAATTTGAATTGTATTAAAACATACATACGTATATTGCCAGAATTTAGATTATGCCCGTGTTCCATAATATCAACCAGTATACAAGTTGGAAACTATTAACGCTGTAACAAGTTTTTAAAAATACCTAAAACTTCAAATATCGATATCTCAAAAAAGAAGCGAGCTATCGAAAAAAAATTATTTCATATTTTCGACTTATTTTGCGGTGCTTCATCATAGTGATGAGCAAAAGTGGTCTTGTTCTTGCAGTCTTGTCTTGTGCTTGCACATTTTGCAAGAACAAGAACAAGAACAAGACTTAGTTATGCTTGCAAGAACAAGAACAAGATTAACTGTGCAAGAACAAGACCCAGAGCAAGATTTCTTGCAAGATTCTTGCAAAAATTCCACCTAAATTCATTCTATTCAAAACATTTTCTAGGTGAGAAACCGCAAATATTTTGAAGCAAAATCAAACCTTAGATGTCAGTATTCAGTAGTTCAAGTAGTTTATTAGAAAAGAAAAAAAGCTCTAAAAAATTCTTTTTTGAGTAACCTCTTTTGCTTTTTGGATGGCAAGGAAACTCGGACTTTTCGCCATGTATGTAATATTTTCAAGGCCTCCACATTGGTTACATCGCATCGTAAGAACGACAGGAGCGTGGGCCAGTTTTTGTATTGCTGCAAAGGGATTTAATATTTTTTTGTGCCCATACACGACATTTCTTCTTTAATGAATCATACTTGAACAACCTAATTTTTTATAATAAGTAATGGGTATAATACTGGTTTACTTTTGCTTCAAAATATTTCCGTTGTAATTTGTTGCTTACACACTTGACAGAAAAATGTCTACGCCTAACTTGTTCCCATATGAATTTTATGTAATTTTGCAGGGGAAACATAATAACGTCACCAAGAGCAGTCGTGAAACTGATTTGTTTAATAAAAAAGCCATGTGGAATTCTCACCTCAAAGTTAGTAAATTTTGCAAGAACAAGAACAAGACTTAAGTATGTTTGCAAGAACAAGAACAAGAACAAGACTTAGCTATGCGTGCAAGAACAAGACAGACTGAGCAAGAACAAGACAAGAACAAGACTAGATTAGTCTTGTCTTGTTCTTGCGTTTGCTCATCACTACTTCATCATAATCCATCGTCAAACAGGAGGCCCCGAGACCAATAGAGGTCCCAACATTATTCTCTTTCATCTCTGTTAACATAATGCGGTCTTCATATTATGCATACTCAACTACCAGCGCCTTTACTATTTGTAAGTATTTTTGTATTTTCCTTTTTTCAATTGATTTAGATTTTACGGTGCTAATTAAGATTTTAATGTTGTGTACTTCTTCAAAAATAAAAAAATACACATATTACTGCATGCAAAAAATGTTGCGAATGAATAAATTATGCCAATATTGTCATGCTTTAAAATTTCAAAAAGAAGTATCTGCGGTGTGCTATTCCAGTGGTAATGACTCCACTTGAGTCACTTGGGGCTTACGTTGATGGATTTACGTTGTCCAAATAATTTCTACAACTTCTTTTATTTCGCTAGGATGGGTGCAGTGAGGCGCATTGGGGGCCAGCAGTTATAATATTTAATGGTAAAAAATGTCATCAATCAAATAAATTACGCATGTTTTTTGGTTGTTGGTAACAATTCGCTACTTTGAATACAGTGGCAAGACTGCATAATTAACCCCAATTTTATTAGGCTGGCCGTATACCAAAGCTTCACTTGCATATTAGCGAAGTTTTGTACTTTTTTATATGGAACAAATCGTCACATGCCGTTTTGCCACATTTATCTCAAAGCAATAGCGGCGAAAGCTGCATTTGAAGCCAACAGCGGGAAAAGGAGTGCTCCAAGAGCCATCTTGGAGCGCACCAAAAGGAGCATAGAGTGCTCCCGTTGCCATACCCGTTCTATATTCTTTTTAACAGTGCATGTCATTGCTAGGGAGCATACGTTTTTATGCTCCCAAAAAGGCGTTGTTGGAGCATTATAAAGAAGCTTTTTAAAAAAGAAATATTCATGGGCGCCTGTGGGTATGTGATCCGGTATCGAAAAGCTTTTATTTTCTTCAGCTTTTGCAATTGATTTTTTCTTTCCAAGCCCGAGAGTGGCTTCACCAAAGCAGTCCCCCAACTAAATTCTATCCACTTCTAAAGGGCCCCATCCACTATCCCGCATGCATGACATTCATTGCTGATTGTCATGCATAAAAGATAGTGGATGGGCTTGCAGGATGGAATGTCCCGCATGCATGACGAAAATCAAAACTTGTTGATACTTTGTGGGCGGGGCTAAGGGAACGACAGCATGAGGGACAGTGGATTCTGTTCTGTTTATTTTCTTATAACTTTATGTCTCACTGTAGAATGTGTAACTTTTCACTGCCACTTCTCCCTTAAAAGTGATGATTGACAGTATGCATGATAATCGATGGGAAAATGAATTTCTTGCATGACATTCGTGCACGACTCCAAAACTGATAGTGGATGGAGGCCTTAAAGCTGCTTGTTCTCCGTATCGAACGAGAGCCGAGCTATTGAGTATGCTAATGTCACATTTTATGGGCATGAAGATAATTGCCCGTTTTCTTTTTTTTCTATACAATTTATGAAAACTCCAGGAAAGCTCCCTTGAGAGTGCTTTGTGCATCGCTCCCAATTTTTCCCACTGCCGCGGCAATCGAAAATACATGCATGCTCTTATTTCACTCTCTTGTACATACAAAGTCGCTGAAAGGTTGTTAAGTTTAAAATTTACACAAAGTTTAACAAAATGAACATTTGACGTTTTAAAATGGGGAAGCAGTCATCACCTAGTTTGTAAATTCCGGGCCTGAGGGCATTTCGCTCCCTGGTAAAATCCTAATTATCGCATTCATTCCTCGAATTTTGTGTTTTGTGTTACGCCTGCATACATTTCGTATTCAGCTTGACGGCGCGGTACTGTATCAACTCGTTTGTTGTTCTGCTTCCACGAATTTATGATCCAAATATGTACTTTCCCCGAAGCATTTCACTTGATTAAAAGAGGGATTCTGAAAATCATAGCTTTATGTGTGGAGATGCGAATCTATGAAGATGGGCTGTACACCGTGCTGTCCATAGAAATGTACAACTTGTTCAACGGAAAAGGGTTGGTAGGAGATATGAATCAGGTTTGGATTTAATACGATAAAGTTGAAATTTATTTATCACCTTGTTTCAACAACAATCTTGAAGGCCACAATGGTGAAAACGTTGTGGAAAAATATTATTTTTTAGGGGAGGTTTGAGGTTTCGTATTTTTTAGAGTCGACGATATTTCCACAGGGCATTATCTTCCATGGGGTTACTAGAAAATACCTCTTCTATTTATGAAAATGACAGGGCGTATTCTATGAAGATATAATAAGTTATTAAACGGCAAATATTTATTTAATTTTGCTAAAAGAATTAAATTAAAGCATTAAATTTGAGCAAAACAGAAGATTGATCTGGTCATTGAAATGAGATATGTACATATGTACATAATACTCATGTTCTATATGGACGTATTCTGTAAAATAATATATGTATGTATATGTAAATATATTGGCGTTTCTGGCTGTGATTTTATAATAGTAGACTTAAGGTAGCGTGAGCTCCGGCTAGTGTGAACATCCGGCTAACATGAACAGCATTTTTTTACATTGACCTCCTTTCAACAGCGTGAGTTTTTGACCGCTCGCTATCATGAACAAATTTTTCTTTATGTACAAAAAGAAATAAAAAGAACGACGGCGATTGGCTTTACCGTGAATTAACGGTATTTTTATTTTTCAAGTGTTAAATTTTTACCATTCAGATATATCCCTGTGCCATTATTTGAAAGAATTAGCGTCACGGAAGGTCTTAGTTTCAGTTTATTAGTGGTTGTACATGTATTATCCGCGCGGCAGTATTTGGAGCAAAAAGTTTGTAATGTCACAAAAAAAACCCAGTTTTTCTTAGTTTGAGCGTTGAAGCCAATATACTGGTTGAGCTAGGAAAGGGAGTCAGTGTCACGTTTCTTGCTAAGAGGCAAGGAGTGGCGAAATCCACGATTTGTGCCATTCGAAACAAAAAGCAAAAAATTTTAGAAGTTTTCAACAACACGTATACGACTCCACAAAAAAAAGAACATTGAAAAATTCTAAACATAATGGAGCGAGCTCTATATTAATGGTTTTTAGCTGAACGCACTAGAAATGCTGGGGGATGCTTAAAGAGAAAGCCAAGCAATTTCACAATAAAATCAAAGAAAAGTCAGGCAGTTTTAATGCAAGTGAGGCTGGTTACAACGATTTAAAACTCGATATGGCATACGATTTTGAAAAATATGCGGAGAAAAGCTTTGCCGCAGCCTGAGTTGTCGATCAAATTAAATTCCAAATGAAGATGAAAATACGAGAGTTAAGTTTGATAAAAGAGCAGGTCTATAATGCCGACGAAACAAGCCTTTATTGGAAACTATTACCAGAAGAAACATTTGTGTTAATGTAAGAAAGAACAGCGCCCGGCCGAAAAACAGAAAAGCAGACAATTTACTTTTTTAGCATGCATTCTAATGCATGGATGACTACTTCAATATTTAAGCATTGGTTTCATCATTCGTTCATACCTCAGGTAAAGATTATGATGTTCTAATTTTATTTTCATTACATATGTAATAACTTTTTAATTAGGTTAAAGCCTTTTTGAGTTCACGAGGTCTACCAATAAGAGCCATTTTAGTTTTGGAAAATGCCCCAACGGCGAAATATTTACCGTGTTCATGCCTCCAAATGTCACGTTCATTTTGCAGCCCATGGGCCAAAATATTATAAGACTAACGAAAATTCTCCACAAAAATAGTCTTTTGGCAACCAATGGTTTAGATATAATGGAAAAAGCATTAAAAAAACATAAAAGATGCTGTCCTAAACCTGGCCGCTGCTTGGAATCGATTAGACACTGACACGATTTCCAAATATTGGAAAAATCTCTTCTATTCACCAGAGGAAGTAGATTTGGACGAGGATGACATCCTGTTGAATACTTCAAGGCAACGGATAAGACAAGATGTGGCGACTCCAATGGCTGAAACACTTTAGTTACTGCGAGCGATGGACCCTCAAGTTTGTGTTTTTTGTACACATTCCTTACAATCTAATTCATTACATGTAACATACGTATGTAATAGACTCAATATGACGTATAGCGTAAACTTGGAAACTGTAACTGAATAGAGTGATGGCGACAGTTACAAAAGCAGCCCTGAACTTGTGGAGGATACTGCAGAAAGAATTTCTCCACAAACTGCAATAAGCTGCTTGAACGCAATAATTCAATGGGCGGAAGAAAGCCATTTTAATTGGAACGAAATTTCTAATATAAAAATGCTAAGGCAAAAGGCTATAAACTTAACTTTTGTGCTTTTTGTAATGAAAAATGCTATGCTCGTAAAAAAAATTGTACTTTTCCGTTTTTAGTATGGCTTAATTTGAAAATACATAATGTTATTTAAAACGAAAAATGAGCCCGATAAGATGAACAAATTCAGTCGGAACAACACTCTCGGTTTTTATTAGTTCACGCTACCGCGAGTCTACTCCAGTCTGTACATATATTGGCATTTTAAATTTTATATTGTTGTTTACATGATTTTAAAACGAAATTTCGCATTTTTAATATTTTTGTCTGTCTGTATGTGTATATGTCTATCTAATCTCGCTAATCCCGGAAATAACTGATAACGCCATTTTTTGGATATCTCGTTAACGGTTGCTCATATATAATGTATGTCACTTCATGTCCGCGACATAGCGGGTGAAAAGACAACCGCGAAGGTTGTGACACTTCTCGACGAAGAACTCGCTTCCAGCCATTTTCGCGTGTCGGATGAATTATCACATTATCATATGAAAAATGTTATCAGTTATTTCAGGCATTATTTCTAAAGTTAATTACTAGCACTTTAAGTTTGGTAATCGCCATTAACCCACACAAATTAATATCTTACGAGTTAATCGCAAAAAAACTGAACTCAACCCCAACCACATGATCAAGGTTGAACTTTCAGCGGCCATAACTTTGAGCCAAATGAACTCATTTTGTAGATAATTTTATCCACCTAACACTGATCATTTTCCGCTATCATTACATGGAAACCTCTTTTTCAAGATGGCGGCTTTTGCCAACACAATGCGACCCCACAAACTTGGTTTTAACAATGTCAGTTGTACCCGAACAAATTCCAAAAAAAAAAATCTTCGTACATAATGAAATGCAATTTCATTTACTAATTGCACTGGATTAAATAAGCAATTTAGTATACTGATGTACGTTAGATCCATGGGGGCCGTCTCAAGAAGTCGGATCAACACTTTCTTCACAACACCTTCGGCATGCGTATCAAATGAAAGGGTATGATAAGTAGAATGCAATAAGCTATGTAGTATGCTCAATATACCGTTAGATCCATGGCGGCTGTTTCAAGACCCATGTACCTGCTCTTTAAGGCACTTCATTTGTGTCAAATTCATATTTCGAAAAATATCAAGTCAATGGATGGTTTTTATTGGTTATATTGGCTTATGGGTGCAGCGCGGCCTACCGGCTCCCAGCTAGTTTCATTATAAGAGTCTTCGTAGGAAAGAGGATTTGGCGGGCATTTTCAAGGAGTGTTTTTTCCATCATATCTCGAACATTGTTGTATAAAGCAAAAATACAAGTTTCCTTTTATAACTTTTTTTTTCATTTAAACCTCTCTGTTATACTTTTGCAATTATGTAGGTATTATTAATTATGTATTTTCTATCACTCTTATCATGTCTTCCTATCCAACCGATGTATTAATAACAGGAACGGAGATATTGAAAGAAATATATAAAAAGTGGCTATTTTAATCACAATATGTTAATTAAAAAGCTATGCGGTCAACGAAATTGTGGGCAAACTTAGGGTGCTAAACTACACTCTAAAACGAATCGATTCCAATAATAAACTCGCCTTTGGGCCAAAAATTCACTTTTTAGCATTTTTCGCCTACTAGCCTAGTAGTTAATTCATTCAATTGAGGAATAGTCTAAGCGCTAGCGTTTCTTATTTTGCAATGGAACTTTTCTTGTGGATATTCCTGAGAAAATTTTTAATGCATTTTAATTTACAATATAAAAGTGAGTTATTTTTAAAGTTTTTTATTATATTTTTTATCCGTTTCATTTGTATTTCTAAACTACAGTCTTCCCTTAACTTCCTCTAATATATCAGAGAGAAACATTATGCGACCAACCACATAATGTGAACTTTTTAATCACCTATTCGGGAGCGTTACTACGCCAGATTAAGATTCAACGGAACTCATTTAAAAAAAAAATATTTTTAGATTTAATTCTTAGCCGTAAAGTGTTTTGAACATTAATAAAATAAAGTCTACCCTGATTTTGATTTATCCACAAAGTTACAAGCAAGGGAGAATTAAGCCTCATGCATTAAATATGAAGTTTAAGGGTTTCCTCATTTTCCTTGCAAAGCCTTTCCTACTTTAACTTAGAAATCATTTTATAAATGCGGTTTCCAGCGTAAACTTGAACCGTACTTAAAATTTAATTATTCAGAAACATGTTATTAGCTCCTATCTATAGTTCTTTTGAATAGTTGAGTAGCGTTTTATGATTGATATAGAAACTTCCTAGGTGTGTTCATAAATAATAATAAGTCTTACAAGTTTTTTTAACGATTCAGATTATACGTAGGTTATTGTGAAGACAAAGTTTTAACATTTTTTTATGTACATATAAATGTCCGAAGAATATTTTTACATAACAGTTTTTTTTTTTTTTTTTTATGAAAAAACCAAGCTTAGGTGTAACCCTTTGTACTACCAGTCCGTCATGTCGTTCAGTTCATGGTGCAATGTCTAGTAGTAAGCTTGGTTTGAAGAATAGAGGAGAATAGTACGTCAAGTCCATGCAAAAAATCGCGAATAAAAAATGCGTTCGCTTTCGTTATGTTTCCAAGCAAAGCGGATTGACGTAATATCACCCAAAAAACTACCAAATTATCGTTACAGCCCCTTTTTTGCTGATATAGAACTGCATACATATATGAGATTTTGAGATTTCCTAAAAAAAATTTAAAGGATTTATTTTTTTGTTAAATAATAAATTAAATTAAATAGTATGCAGTGGTGGAATCGTGTGCAGTTCGGACATAATAGAATAGTTGATTTATATAAAATATGATAAAAATAAGAACGTTCAGAAATGGAAATGGAAACTTTTATATTGATCATTTTATTGACAAAGAGGTGTATATCGATGACGTATGATGTGCACAGGTTAGCTAAATATTATATTATTACTAGCTGAGACCCGGTGCGCCTACGCTGCACCCATAAGTCAATAGTAAACAATAAAAACCATCCATTGACTTAATATTTTTCGAGATATGAATTTTACACAGATGAAATGCCTCAAAGAACATGGGTCTTGCGTCGGCCGCCATGAATCGGTATATTGAGTCTACTACATTGCTTATTGTATTCTACTTATCATACCCTTTAATTTGATACCCATGTTGAGGGGGTTGTGAAGAAAGTGGTAAACCGGCCTCTTTAGACGGCCGCCATGGATCTAAAGATATATTTTGTATACTACATTGCTTATTGTATTCTACTTATCATACCCTTTCATTTGATACCCATGTCGAGGTGGCTGTGAAGAAAGTGGTAATTCGGCCTCTTGAGACGGCCGCCATGGATCTAAAGATATATTTTGTATACTACATTGCTTATTGTATTCTACTTATCATACCCTTTCATTTGATACCCATGTCGAGGTGGTTGCGAAGAAAGTGGTACCCCGCCCTCTTGAGACGGCCGCCATGGATCTAAAGATATATTTTGTATACTACATTGCTTATTGTATTGTACTTAACATACCCTTTCATTTGATACCTATGTTGAGGTGGTTGTGAAGAAAGTGGTAATCCGGCCTCTTGAGACGGCCGCCATGGATCTAAAGATATATTTTGTATACTACATTGCTTATTATATTCTACTTATCATACCCTTTCATTTGATACCCATGTCGAGGTGGTTGTGAAGAAAGTGGTACCCCGCCCTCTTGAGACGGCCGCCATGGATCTAAAGATATATTTTGTATACTACATTGCTTATTGTATTCTACTTATCATACCCTTTCATTTGATACCCATGTCGAGGTGGTTGCGAAGAAAGTGGTACCCCGGCCTCTTGAGACGGCCGCCATGGATCTAAAGATATATTTTGTATACTACATTGCTTATTGTATTCTACTTATCATACCCTTTCATTTGATACCCATGTCGAGGTGGTTGTGAAGAAAGTGGTACCCCGCCCTCTTGAGACGGCCGCCATGGATCGAAAGATATATTTTGTATACTACATTGCTTATTATATTCTACTTAACATACCCTTTCATTTGATACCCATGTTGAGGTGGTTGTGAAGAAAGTGGTAATCCGACCTCTTGAGACGGCCGCCATGGATCTAAAGATATATTTTGTATACTACATTGCTTATTGTATTCTACTTATCATACCCTTTCATTTGATACCCATGTCGAGGTGGTTGTGAAGAAAGTGGTACCCCGCCCTCTTGAGACGGGCGCCATGGATCTAAAGATATATTTTGTATACTACATTGCTTATTGTATTCTACTTATCATACCCTTTCATTTGATACCCATGTCGAGGTGGTTGTGAAGAAAGTGGTACACCGCCCTCTTGAGACGGCCGCTATGGATCATTTTAGTTTCAATAGCGTCATGGCCTACCTATTGTTTGACAGCTGCGTAAATTTGAAATTTTCATTAAATGTAATGATTAAATTTAATGACAATTTTACATTTGTCAAACAATAGGTAGGCCATGAAGCTATTTAAACTAAAATGAAGTGAAAATTCCTAAAATTACCATTTTTTTTGGATTTTGCAGCTGTTTTTTTGGTTGAAGGTATAAAAAATAGCCTACGACCTATTCTCAGACCTACCAAATATACACAAAAAATTTCATGCAAATTGGTCAACCCGTTTCGGAGGAGTACGGTAACAAACACTGTGACACGAGATTTTTATAGATATAGATATAGACTGTTTCGAATCAATTCACCAGACTCCTGTTTTTTTAGTTAAAAGCTCCCTTATTTCTATTGTACTATCAGGAAAGTCAAACTTTAATTTTTAATAGATTGGAAGGTAAAATCTTCAAAGCTAACGCTGACAGCAATAAATTTTGATCAGTGGTAACTTCACTTGGCCTTGCGTCCGACATAGCTACGTCATTACCATTCCTGCGTATTTCCAGCGAAGGTTGGGTCTCCCTCGCTGTACCCCCATCTTACCGCAGAGAACTTTCGAGAAGGTTTATCTTCACTCATATCTCTTTTATTCACAACTTCTATGTCGCGATAGCGCTCGTAGATCTGGTCATTGTCATTGTCATTTCCGGAATCGTTCTTCCCCACATATGGGGCTAACAATTCTCCGAAGTATTTTCCTCTCGAACACGGCTAAGAGGTTTGGGTACTTTTTACTAAACACCCACGTTTCTGATATGTGAGTACCGGTAAGACCATCGTTTTATATAGCAAAAGTTTAGACGTTATGGCTAGATGCTTGGATTTAAAGAGCCTTAATCAACTAGTGGGCTTTTAGCAGTCGTGCGTATATTTCTGGTTCCATGTTATTGTCGGCTGCTACCATTGACCTAAGGTAGTTAAATGATGACTTCTAACTCAAGCTCCTCTACCTTGATTGTGGGACCAATGTTAGGTGTTCTTGTAGACGAGGCCACCAAGTACTTTGTTTTGCTTTCGGTAATGTGCTGCAAACCCAAGGGTGTGAATTTAAAACGTATTCCGTGTGTTAAATCGTGTAGTCATTTTTTACGCGTTTCAAACGTGTTTATATTTTAACACACGAAAAGCGTGTAAATTTAACACACTTAATGCGTGTATTTTAAACGCACCAAATATGTATTACTATGAAGCTTTTGTAAGTAAAGCTTTCGTCACCGTAATGTCTTCTCTCGCCGCTTTTCTGTTAGTGGGGTGATACACGGCTCAACATGTTGATCAACACGAGCTTTTTCTGCGAAGTTCGTGGGTCAAGGAAGGGTAAGGGTGAAGCTTGCGGTGTTGACCGCAACTAGAAACGATTTCTATTTTCCCTCCAGTTGCATGAAAAATGTTTATGTATGTGTAGCTGACAAGCGATTGTGGATGGAAATAATTTGTAGTGCACACTCACACATATAAAATCGCATTGTTATTATATAGAGTGTTGAGTGTAGCGTGTTGAGTCGTGTATCACCTCCGCTCAACAAACTGACAACGTCTTACATAAACACGTTGACTCGTGTATTATCCCATTTAATATGCCTGAATAAACAAGGAACATAAACCGGAATAAATGAGCTTTTACGGTGGAGGAGGTAAATTTTTCTGTTCTCGAAAAATTTGGGACAGGGGCATGCGCACTGCAGTTTTCCTTGAATCGGGTTTGTGTGCGTGCATATTTGGTCTTGCGCACTTCACACACATCCGTTTTAGCTACAACTGAATTTTTGGCGGGTGAATTTTGCGAAGTTTCCATACAATTCAAAAATTAGTAAGGTTTTGGGTGAATATTTGATCTTGCGCACTTCGTATACTTCCCTTGTAAGCTCCAACTGAATTTTACGGCTTGTGAAGTTTGCATACAATTCAAAAATAAGTGAGATTATGCGAAATTAGTTTTATGCGTTGCTTGCATATTTTCCAGAAATAAGTGAAGTTATGCGGTGTATGATGATGATCACATTCAAACTTAAAAAAACTACTTTACAATCTATCTATGTGCCCCTTAATCCCTCGTGGGACATAGGGCGGAAACAGTTGCCCTCCAGCGGACTCTGTTTTGCGCGACAGCTCTTAGCTCTGACCAGGATCTCCCAGTAGTTGCGGCCTCTGCTAGTAGGGTTCTCCTCCACGTTGTTCTAGGTCTTCCAACTCGACGGGATCCTTGCGGGTTCCAGTCAAGGGCCTGTTTGGCTAGATTTTCGTTATCGCGTCGCAAGGTGTGGCCAACCCAATTCCATTTCCTTCGCCTGATTTGGTCGTCTATCCTTTCTTGGCCGGCACGGCGCCATAGCTCTTCATTTGAAATTCTATCTTGCCAGCGGATTTTTAGGATACGACGTAGGCATCTGTTTATGAAGACTTGTAGGCGCCCTGTGATGAATTGGGTGACTTTCCATGTTTCGCAACCGTATAAAAGAACTGCCTTAACGTTGGAGTTGAACAGCCGCAATTTGGTGTTGGTTGAGATCTCCGTTGATCTCCATATGCGGAACAAGCATGCATATGCGCTTCGTGCTTTATTTATTCTGGAACTGACGTCTTCTTCTGCACCACCATTTTCGGTAATAATACTACCGAGGTAGCAGAATTTATCGACCAGTTCCACGTCACGGTTATTCAGCGCAGTTCGTTCAAGTGTGTTTGCATTTATCCGCATTTCTTTGGTTTTATTCGGATTCAGCCTTAAGCCTGCTAGACTACTTTCTGTTGCCAAATTGTTTAACATGTTTTTTAGCTCCTGATGTCTGTGGGCCAGCAGACAGATATCATCTGCGTAGTCGAGGTCCTTAAGGCGATCTAGCAAACCCCACTATATGCCGCCTGTTCTACTATCTAGAGCGCCAACAAGAATGTCATTTATTACTATAAGAAATAGTAATGGGGATAGTAAGCATCCTTGTCGTACTCCTGAACTCACCTCAAAGCTGTCGGATAATTTTCCGTTATGGAGAACTCTGCATTTGGAATTGTTGTATAGGGCTTTTATCAATTCTATTATCTTATCCGGCAGTCCACGTCGCCGTAATGCCTGCCATATAAAGCTCCTATTAACCGAGTCGAACGCTTTCTCATAATCTACGAAAGCAAGGTAAAGGGGGGATCGGAATTCAGTAGACTGTTCCACTATTATTCTTAAGGTGTTGATGTGATCTATACATGAACGGCCCTTCCTGAATCCGGCCTGCTGCCTTCTAAGCGTTTGATCTACTGCCTCTCTTATTCTTGATAGTATAGTGTGGGACAAGATTTTACCCACAGTAGATAATAGACAGATGCCTCTCCAGTTGTCGCATATTGTTAGATCCCCCTTTTTGGGTATTTTGACTATGATACCTTCCGTCCAATCCTCCGGAAAGGTACAGGTGTTCCATGCTAATTCGAGGATTGGCTGAAGCGCATCTGCTATGAGGCTTGAGTCGGCTTTCAACAATTCTGGCGGGATGCCATCTTTTCCAGCTGCTTTACCATTGGCCATCGCATGAATTGCGGTTACTATTTCCGTCTTGTAACAAAACAAAGTAATAATTATTTTGCAAACCGGGGCTCCAATACTTATGATATGTATGAATGATTAAATTAAATTACTCATTAAATACAGTTTTGGTTTTAGTATCATTATAACGAATGTTACCTTAATTAACTATATGTTAGTTAACATTATTTCTACTATCATTAAAAATAGCACAACAACAGATATCTGAAAATTTTTCTTACACTTTCACCACTTTATTCATAAGTGGTGTTCATGGTAGATTTAAAATTAGAAGTTTTAAAACCGTTGCGCGGAGGAACGGGAGATGGATAGTAGCGTGGCATGCATGCGGATTAGCACGATGTCGATGCTTAGCATAGTAAGTATCATCATCAACAGTGACATTTTTACCGTAAGAATTTAAAAAAAGACCGTGTGATTATTCAATTATAATGCACTTATAACGTGGAAAAAAAACATAGCATAAGAAGGCGGCATGTCTAATCCTCGTATAACTCTCTGCAGATTTTCCATGAAAAAAAAAACCCTGTTCGTTGAGTAAATAGCAACTTATTTAAAACCGATCCGCACATTTTAAAACTGCCCAAAAGAGATATTTTTTTCAATTTCACTAGAAATAAATTGTATGTAAAGCCCTTATCCCTAAAAAACTGGGGATGTAAAAGAAATTTTCCATAAATTCAAAAATTAATTTTGACGTTTGCATAATATTTAAAAATAAACAGTTTTTGTGTACATATTCTATTCTTAGTTGTGTGGGTAAAACTCAGAATTTTGTTATATCGGACCGTAAAATGAGTTTATCCCCAAATAAAATAAGGTGTTTTTTTTTATGTGTTAGTGCTAAGCTCAGGAGTCACCCTTTGTACTACTAGTCCGTCATGTCATTTGTCACGTCATGGTGCAATGTCTAGCAGTAAGCTTAGTACGGGGGAGGGGTGGGGGGAATAGGTTAAGGATTATAAAGGTACGGGCGGGGCATTGAAGAAGGTGGTGATGTACCCTGCGTTTGAACTCTTGGATGTTGTAGAAACTCGGAAATACCGACTGCGAGAGATTATTCCACAGTCGAGTTGTTCTATTTACAAACGAATTCATATCTTGTTGAGTGCGTGAAAAGGGTAGTTGCAGGTGCAAGGAATGGGACGAGTGGGCTTATCTGGTGTTGCGGGTATAAGATTGCCATGGAGGCAGGAGAGCGTTTAACTCGGAGGAACAGTCACTATGATAGTAGCGATAAAATTTTGTCAGTGCTGCTACATTCCTACGGTGGCTTAGGGGGTCGATGTTGGAGCAAGCAGTATCATCATTAATTAACTTAAGGGCCTTTTTTTGGACCTTATCTAACCATGCTAAGGTTGTTATTGGAGCGCCGCCTCAAATGAGGGAGTTGTATTCGAGAAGAGGCCGAATGTAGGATTTATAAATAACAGCACGGGCCGATGGCTGGAGGAGGAACCTGCACCTCTTAAGAAACCCGGAACTCGGAAACTTGTTTGGCAAGTCTTTGGCTAATGTCACGCCTAAGATGTGCAGGGATGGGTCGGCCTTTAGTACCACGCCATCCACTTTCAAGGATGGTGATGTGTTGATCTTTTTCTTTGAAACAAGACAGTACTTGGTTTTGGATGGGTTGAATTCGATATGATTCTTTTTTCCCCACTCTATAATAAGTTCAATGTCGTTATTAATAGAGTTGAACATTAGTTCACGATCATCAAGACAGGATCTGGCATGTGTCTGTCTTATATCGAAGCTGTACGAGAAACGTAGAGTACCGTCGTCAGCGAAGCTGAGAAGTGGATTGAAAGTAGGTCATTTATAAAGATGAGAAATAGGGCCGGTGATAAAATTGACCCCTGGGGTACCCCCGCAGAGATGGGGTGAGATTCAGATTTGACGCCATCCAAAACTACCTTAATTGAACGGCCGGAAAGGAAACTCTCAACCCACTTATAGAGAAGCGAGTCAATTCCAATAGCTTTGAGTTTAGCTAACAAGGCTGAGTGTCATACTCTATCAAAACCCTTGGAGATATCCAAAGCAACCAAACTAGATTCACCAGATCCATGCAAACTTCGGTTGAGGTGTTCTGTAAGGGAAACTAAACGATCACCAGTGGATCTTTTTTGTCGGAATGTAACGGTCAGTTTTGCCTAAATATCTACTTGACTAAAAATTACTGTGGGGAAGAAAATCGAGTAGTTGGTTGGGAACAAAAAGGTAGGCGGGGAGAAATGAAAAAAAGAAAAAAGATGGGAGTTCGAATTTTGACGTAGGGAGATTTTTGTCCGGCAAAAAGTTTGTGTTCGGGAAAAATTTAATTTAAGATGAAATAAAAAAGGAAAAAATCAGTTTTGAACACATACGACTGGCTGGAAGACAAAAACCTTCATTATTCAGTTCATTTGCAAAAAAAATAAAAATTTCGTTTCGACTTAGCAACAATCAGGACTATTTCGGTGCTGTGAATTCTAGTCGAAAATACAAGGAAAAATAAGCACAAAAAAATTAACAAATAAGAAAAGAACATTGGATCTGGATTCCATAGCCCCCATTCGATGTCCGTTTTAATGTCAACTATTAATTACGAGGTGTAATTAGAAAAATACTGGATGTAGACAGCGATGAAGACTATTACGAGCCAGAAGAATTCCTCAGTTATGCAGATTTCGAATCCAATCTCAAGCCACAAGAACTAGAAGATCCCAACCTGCAGGATCTGTTGACTTCAGTGTCGGAAGCCCCGGATTCCAACCGGTCGGATTGCGCGTAAGTTCTTGGGTATAATTTGTAAGTAGGATTCCCGACGGAAGGCTGCTAGGCAAAACGTGAGGGCCAGAACCAGGAGGAGTGGTAGCAAGCCTTGATCGTGACGGTCGGTGCCGTATTTAACAGAGCGCTGCCCGACGCTGCCCCCTCGCTTTGTAGAGGAAGAATTTTGCTCACCGCCAGGTCCTCCCAGAAGTTACCCCTCAATTAGAAGTGCGGCTACCAGACCAGGAAGATAGTCCTCCTCCCGCTTGGATGGTCTTTGCTTCTGGACACATAACTTTTATATTTAATTTTTATAATTCTTCTTGTCTTGATTTCATTTACATATACACATTTTGGTTTGTTTTTTTATGTAATAACATACACTTTTCAGGTTAAGTTAGTACATATATTGAGTACATATATTGAGTTAATAATCATTGTGCTAGCCTTAGGTGACAACTTGTGAAGCAATTTATTAAGTTTTTATGAAGTCGTTTTTTTGGTGACTCCTTGTCAGAATTATTTGCTTTAATCTTGCGTTGCTTACTTTCTTAATTTCTGTGTTGATTTTTTCGGGAATTTGTTCATCCGTAGATTGACCCAAACGTTTGTGTTATCGAATGTACAAAACGAGGAGTGTTGGTGCCAAGACTGCGCGTTTTTTTTCCTTCTTGATCCTCAGACTAATGTATATCTAAGAAAATTTCATTGTAAGTTCCTTGACATTGATCACTTAATAGGATAAAATAATATTTTTAATATCTGCCAAGGAGACCTATAATCTTTAGTGAAATTGTTCCTTGTTCTCTATGTTGTTTGGCATTTTGATTGCGCCTGTAAGATACAAGTTATTGAATTGTATTAAAATGATTATAACTATTATGGCCATGTATTAACTTTCTTTGGTGGAATGGTTGAGGGGGGATCATTTCTTTTCAGGGTTTGACGAGGCTCAGGTGATGTCCGGCGAAGGATGGAGGTGGAATTCAAGATTGCAAAGGCACAGGTAAGTGGTGAACCAACCGCGGTAAGCCCCGGCCACACACCCCACGACCCCTCCGGCGAGCTAGATAACTCCGTGTGGCCGGCGTAGGAGTTCCGGATTTTCTTTTCATTTCTTATGTATGGTATTGGCTCCTTGGTCATGCTCTTCCGGGCTTGTGGCTAAGGGGGTAATACCTCGCATAAGTGGCGCCCACTATTTTATCGCGCCATTATGCTGTTACATAATTGGCGCCCAACGGAGCTTTTAAAGCCCGTTGACTGTCCTACACGGACCTTGAAGTTTAAATTTTTTTGGTTTAGTACCACTTGTGCCTTCACGGACAACATTTGATTTTTTTGTTTATGGTTCACCACTTTTACCCAGCGCTCGCCGTGGGCTAAGGTAGTACCGCGAGGCCTTAGCCTTTGTCTGTTTTGCCGAATTTTTTGAAGTGTTAACTTCTTTAGGCGCGTTTGGCACTTTTTCGCTGGGGGTAAAACAAAGAATTCGCGACACGCGCATTTTGTTGCTACACGAGTTTCTGGACACTTGCTGCAATGATGGCGACACGCGCATTTTGTTGCTACACGCGTTTCTGGGCACTTGTGCCTATGCAGCTGGCTAGAGCATGGAAACTTTTAGTTGAGCTCCACTTACAAACAGCAGCGTATAATTATAAGTGTGTGAGGCAAAATAGCCCGCGCTTGGTGAGAGGAATTGTGTTTGAATGTTGCAATACAGAGGCTGCTCTCAGCATTCGTTTTATATTCTCGCGCCGCTCTCAAAATTCATGTCATATTCTCGCACGCCATCGCAAACAGCAGCGAATGTATGCGAGAGGATGAAATGAATGCTAAGAGCGGCGTCTGCATTGCGAAAATATGAAGTGAATGGGTGCGAGAATATGCCATGGATTTTGAGAGCGGGTCTGCATACATTCATACATTCGCTGCTGTGTGCGATGGCGTGCGAGAATATGACATGAATTTTGAATCCCTCTCACCAAGCGCGGGCTATTTTTCCTCGCACACATAGAATTATACGCTGCTGTTTCTATGTGGAGCTAAACCAAAAGTTGCCATGCTCTAGCCAGCTGCATAGGCACAAGTGCCCAGAAACGGGTGCGAACCAAAAATGCGCGTCACCATCGCTGATGTCTGTTGCTGGACCTCGACTAAAAGTTGCCATGCTCTAGCCAACTAAATGGCTGCAATATTTAAATCTTTTGCTTGGATTAATCGCTTTCGGCGACATGGAATACGTTTCGGCGTTTCGCCTATTCGACTGGGCATCTGTATTTTACGTACATATCTGAGGTAGTATCCCAGTAGGGAAAATCGCAAGTATTTACTGTGGGAAGTCAATTTGGAAGTACTTCTTTAATTAGTGTTCTCTGTAATGACTTATAAGTAATGCAGAGGAGAATGGGTTTGGTGACCAAGCGTTTGATTTCGCCCAAAAAGCGTGTTGAAAAACTTCGTAGCTGCTCGTTTTCTTTGTTAATCATCACAGTTGTCTCAGCCATTAAGTTTTATGTCTTTAATGTATAAACATATGTATATTTGAATTTATGTTTATGATATAAATATAAATCGCTTAATTTTACTTCAAGCTACCCCACCCCTTCACGCCTACGCCAACTAAATTACATTATAAAAATTTACAGTATAATAACTTTGCATTATGAGTTTAGTAATAAATGTAGTATAAGTACTTCCAAATGGAAGGGAAAAAAGAAGTACTTCCCAGCCTAGGCCATCGCCGTGTTAATGTAATGCCTTTTTTGTACTGGGTGGAAGTACTGAACTGCTTCTGTAGAAGTAGTTTTTCCAGTAATTCCATTCCCTAACTTCCCTATGTTATATTATTTTCTATGTATTATATATTATCTATTACGTACTATATACAATGTACTGCATATTATGTACTATGTTCTGAAAGAATTCAAAATGAATCCAGTGGATTCCCATAAAAATTTAGATCCGTGACTTTGGCTGAATATAATATGACTTTTTTGCATATTTGCACAATGTTTAAAATAGCAAAAATTTCTGTTTCGTGACTATTGCATCAACCCGACGACAAGTACTATGTACTACATTTTTCCTATGAACTATGTACTATGTATTTATTACTATATATGTATTATCTACTATTTTTACTAAAAACTACATTATCCCAGTCATCCATCGTCCGATCTTTGTGTGATAAGTTTAAGATAAATTGTTTAATTTCCAAACATTGCAACACATTTTGGAGGGAGTGCATATATAAGTAACAATTAAATAAACTTTAACAGAATATTCATAAATAAAATATATTAATCCTTATCGTCTTGTAATAAGATTGATTTGGACATTTAGACTAGCCATAGAAGTTAACACTTCTAAAGTGTGGTCCTACGCACACTCGTATTTTTTTTCAGCGCTTGTCCAAATTCTATGTGAATTTTTATTTGTCTTCGCTTTTAGGCCTGTCTGTTCACTTACGCGGTAACTTCTTCGTTTTGGAGTAGCTTCGAACCATCCTGACCTGCACGGCTTGCTAACAAGCGGTGTTCGCTTGGCTATGCGTGCAGGTGTAGTAGTGGTTCATCCCTGTCCTGTTTCTAGGGTCGGCGACTCTGGTATCAGGCGTGATACCGCCTGCCACTGCGTCGGTCCGTGAACAGGATCCTCTTTTAATTTTTCCTGGTGGAAGTTGAAGTTGGTACAAGGGCTTAACCGTCTTTGGTAACAGGCGTGTTAACGCCTGCCACTGCGCCCCTTGTTCCTTCGGAAGGTCCATCCAGCTTTTTAAATTCTATTTTTTTGTTTATGTCCTGAGTTTTTTTTTCGTCTGTTCCTCCCAACTGATTGATTTTCCGAAAGGTAGCTCAGTTGTGGTTGATCAGCGGATCCCCCAAATTTTTTTTATTTTTGAAGAAGTTTCCTTTCCTTTCGTGGCGATGCGATTTTGGATTTTTGTTTCTGTCCTTCTTTTGGGTGCGGACCTGAAGCTGTGTCGGCGATGTGGATGACACTTGGTGGTGACTGTGAGTCATAGTCCTCGCCAACTGACATCGACATGCGGGAGCCCGGTTAGGGAGTGTAGTCCCGAGCTCAGCCATTCCGAAATTATTGTTGAATTGAAGCATACACTAACTAATACACTTTTATTGTTTTATAGCTACACACTACTTGTTTTTATAAGACGCTTACACGCGCGATCATTTTTTAATACGTTAATTTAGAGAAAAATTAAATATAACAGATCTACACATATATGTGTTTTTAAGACGGTTATTTGGTAAAGTTTAATAAGGAAATATAATTTTACAAATTAAAATGCAAGGAATTTGTAGTATTAACGATTTTATCATCAGGATTTTAGTGGTCTAAACATAACCAAATTCTTTTACAATATTTATCAGTCAAAATCAGTTGTGCGGAACTCTGCTTAAATTGTCAGTGGTCGTCGAGAAAATTTTTTTATTGGTTTGTAAGGTTATTTTTAAAGCCGGAAAATTTATTTCCATCTCAACTCGGAACTTGCGAAGCAAAAATTGGACACAAATAAAGTGGACAGTATCCAGATATGGATGACGTATTTAACACTAAGCCCACTAGAGTTTGCGCAGCAGCCGCCAACTTTTCTTCATCTTGATGTCAGTTTCCTCTGGATTCCTGATTTTCTCGTATTTCCCGCAATTTAAATATATTTAACGGATCCGTAATACGAAATTATTGAAAGTATTTGCGTGACTGATATTCGGTAATGGGGCTCATACTGTTCTTGGTAGCTCTGGCTCATCTATTCTAGGCACCCTTCACGAATGTGGAGGAGAGCTTTAATATACAAGCAATGCATGATATACTCTATCTACGGCACAATTTCACTCAGTATGATCATCATGAATTTCCTGGTGTAGTGCCACGAACTTTTATTGGGCCTTTTATTTGTATCAATATTACCGTCACCCGCTGTTATCTTCTTCCAGAATTTGGGAATTCAAAATTTTGGAGTCAATATGTAGTTAGACTAGTGCTAGCCGGAATTGTAGCCGCAGCATGGAAAATTTAAGAAAAGTAATAGAAAAAATTCGGCCTTACTATATCGATATGGTATGTTAGTAACGATATCACAATTCCACTTTATGTTCTACATGAGTCGTCCTTTATCAAATGTCATGGCGCTTCCAGTCGTACTTGATGCAGTTTAGTTTTTGGCTACAAGAGAAGCATAATCTCTTTGTATGGTTATCTGGAACTGCAATAATAATATTCAGATCGGAATTAGTGATTCTTCTAGGAATATTGTTACTTAACGATCTTTATACCAGAAAAATCTCAGTGGATAATCTATTAAAGGTAGGAGTACCAGCAGGTATCACAATTTTAACAACTACGGTAATTGTTGATACAATTTTTTTGGGGAAGATCATTATGGCCTGAATGACAAGTTTTATGGTATAATAAGATTTTGAATAAGAACTCAAAATGGGGTGTTTCACCGTTACCATGGTATTTCTACTCCGCAATCCCACGAGCAATGGGGACATCAATATTTATTATCCCTCTAGGTCTTGCTTTGGAACCAAGATGCCGACCAATTGGAGTAGCTGCAATCACTTCGTATTCCTATACTCATTTTTACCGCATAAAGAGCTACGTTGTATCATCTCCCCCGTACTGAACTTGCCAGTTGCATGTGCTTGTCATAGAATATGGATAAACCGAACTAAATCGTGATGGCAAGGTTGCATGTTACTTGTAGCCGGAGGTCACCTCATGTTTAACGTATTTTTTACCATACTCCTGTTGTCAGTATCAAGCGCTAACTATCCTGGAGGTGGGGCATTATCTAAACTGCACCGCTTAGCAGCTTTGGCATCTATTCAAATAGTTAACACTAAACGCGATATCTGGTCTTGTGCCAGCACTTATGTATAAAAATTTATCCAATTAACTTTCTGTCCTTAATTCTTACGTCAATTTCAGATGCTGGATATAATTTTAAATTTGTTTCCATAGGAGTATCATATAATTTACACCTTTCTAAGTTATATTTACTCCCAAGAGATTCTATGTACTTTTCCTGACTTAACGTTAATTTATTTTCCTTTTTATTATGGTTTATGGCTATCCCTATGTAAGTGTTAACTTTTCCCATATCCTTCATATTGAATTGATTTGACAGTTTTGGCTTTACAACTCTTATTTCCTGTTGGCTCTTACTGCAGGTTAACAAATCATCACGAAAATACGGTTGTGACCGTACGCCCAACTTTTCCTTTTTCACTCCGTATGGAGACGACTCTGTTGAGAACCTGAACAGCCCGGCTATCTCAGTCTGGAGAGCATGAGCCTCTTAATCTCAGGGGATGAGTCGAGACCCACGTTGATCTTACCCGAAGCTCACTACAGAAGAAAAAAACTGTCCGTTTTTTTCGGCTCCTCACTGCCTCGCGAGTCGGCCTCGTGGACCCGAGGGTATGTAACGGTCAGTTTTGCCTAAATATCTACTTGACTAAAAATTACTGTGGGGAAGAAAATCGAGTAGTTGGTTGGGAACAAAAAGGTAGGCGGGGAGAAATGAAAAAAAGAAAAAAGATGGGAGTTCGAATTTTGACGTAGGGAGATTTTTGTCCGGCAAAAAGTTTGTGTTCGGGAAAAATTTAATTTAAGATGAAATAAAAAAGGAAAAAATCAGTTTTGAACACATACGACTGGCTGGAAGACAAAAACCTTCATTATTCAGTTCATTTGCAAAAAAAAATAAAAATTTCGTTTCGACTTAGCAACAATCAGGACTATTTCGGTGCTGTGAATTCTAGTCGAAAATACAAGGAAAAATAAGCACAAAAAAATTAACAAATAAGAAAAGAACATTGGATCTGGATTCCATAGCCCCCATTCGATGTCCGTTTTAATGTCAACTATTAATTACGAGGTGTAATTAGAAAAATACTGGATGTAGACAGCGATGAAGACTATTACGAGCCAGAAGAATTCCTCAGTTATGCAGATTTCGAATCCAATCTCAAGCCACAAGAACTAGAAGATCCCAACCTGCAGGATCTGTTGACTTCAGTGTCGGAAGCCCCGGATTCCAACCGGTCGGATTGCGCGTAAGTTCTTGGGTATAATTTGTAAGTAGGATTCCCGACGGAAGGCTGCTAGGCAAAACGTGAGGGCCAGAACCAGGAGGAGTGGTAGCAAGCCTTGATCGTGACGGTCGGTGCCGTATTTAACAGAGCGCTGCCCGACGCTGCCCCCTCGCTTTGTAGAGGAAGAATTTTGCTCACCGCCAGGTCCTCCCAGAAGTTACCCCTCAATTAGAAGTGCGGCTACCAGACCAGGAAGATTAGCGGCTAGTCCTCCTCCCGCTTGGATGGTCTTTGCTTCTGGACACATAACTTTTATATTTAATTTTTATAATTCTTCTTGTCTTGATTTCATTTACATATACACATTTTGGTTTGTTTTTTTATGTAATAACATACACTTTTCAGGTTAAGTTAGTACATATATTGAGTACATATATTGAGTTAATAATCATTGTGCTAGCCTTAGGTGACAACTTGTGAAGCAATTTATTAAGTTTTTATGAAGTCGTTTTTTTGGTGACTCCTTGTCAGAATTATTTGCTTTAATCTTGCGTTGCTTACTTTCTTAATTTCTGTGTTGATTTTTTCGGGAATTTGTTCATCCGTAGATTGACCCAAACGTTTGTGTTATCGAATGTACAAAACGAGGAGTGTTGGTGCCAAGACTGCGCGTTTTTTTTTCCTTCTTGATCCTCAGACTAATGTATATCTAAGAAAATTTCATTGTAAGTTCCTTGACATTGATCACTTAATAGGATAAAATAATATTTTTAATATCTGCCAAGGAGACCTATAATCTTTAGTGAAATTGTTCCTTGTTCTCTATGTTGTTTGGCATTTTGATTGCGCCTGTAAGATACAAGTTATTGAATTGTATTAAAATGATTATAACTATTATGGCCATGTATTAACTTTCTTTGGTGGAATGGTTGAGGGGGGATCATTTCTTTTCAGGGTTTGACGAGGCTCAGGTGATGTCCGGCGAAGGATGGAGGTGGAATTCAAGATTGCAAAGGCACAGGTAAGTGGTGAACCAACCGCGGTAAGCCCCGGCCACACACCCCACGACCCCTCCGGCGAGCTAGATAACTCCGTGTGGCCGGCGTAGGAGTTCCGGATTTTCTTTTCATTTCTTATGTATGGTATTGGCTCCTTGGTCATGCTCTTCCGGGCTTGTGGCTAAGGGGGTAATACCTCGCATAAGTGGCGCCCACTATTTTATCGCGCCATTATGCTGTTACAGGAAGCCGTATTGTTTGTCGTTTATAAGATGGTTGGATTCTAGATATCCCATAAGCTTTTTGTAAATTATCGTCTCCATGGTTTTGGAGAGGATAGAAGTGATTGCTATTGGGCGGTAGTTGGAGGGAAGGCCGGAGTTACCTTTTTTCGGTATTGGCTGCACATGAGCAAGTTTCCAAGAGTCTGGGTAAACTCCGGAAGAGTATGATAGGGCAAAAAGTTTGCGCAGAGGTTTAGCCAAAGGTGAGGCGCATTGTTTTAATACGATAGGTGGTATATTATCGGGCCCAGTGGATTTGTTGGCATCGAGCTCCTTGAGGCACCTGTACACCTCGCGAGTCCTGAAGAAAACCCTGTCCATTAAATGAGCGCTGTGCTCGAGGACCGGGGGTAGCGTATCATTTTGGGGTAGAGAAGAATTTGAAGCAAACAGAGATGCTAATAAATCGGCCTTGGATTTTCTGTCTGTTATCACCTTTTCATCGTGGATGAATGAAGGAGTTGTGGAAGTGGTGAAATTCTTCTTGATGGAACTTACCAAGGACCAGAAGTTTTTGCTACCAGAGGTTGCATTAAGGAGTTTACTTCTCAACTTGCTGTCAAATGAATTTTTGACATTCCTGATGGTGACTTTACAGGAATTTCTTAGTTTTATATACTCTGCACGGAGCGATTCACTCGGGAAGCTCTTGTAGGCTCGAAAGGCGGCTTCTTTATATCTGATTGCATTCATACACTCCTGATTAAACCATCTGTTGGGTCTAGGCTTCACAGATTTGGTAGAATGAGGAATAAACAAATGCATTCCTGCCTGTATGGTTCTAGTGATACGGATAGCGGCAGAGTTGACGTTTTTATTACGGAAACACTGGTTCCAGTCAGTAGATTGGAAAAAATTAGTAAGCCCCAGCCAATTGGACTTCCCATAATGCCATGCAGTTCTTCTGACTGGTTTGGGAGGGGTGGGAAATTTGAATGCGCTAACTAAGCAGTGGTCCGAATTGCCGAGAGGTGAATCAACTGTGACGGTATATCGTGCTGGATGAGAAGTAAGGAAAAGATCAAGGAGATATCTTCCTTGATCAGCAACATCAGGGACTCTTGTGGGAAGATCCACAATTTGGTGCAAGTTATTGATGTCTGCAAAGAGCTGGACGTCCTTGCCAGAAACACTGGTGCCATTTGAGTAAGTCAGCCAGTTTACATTGTGAACATTGAAATCACCCGCAACGATGATTTCACACTCAGGATTGGACGATAAAAATCCCAAGATTTTTTCGGAAATAGTGTCAAATGATGAAGTGGAGGCTTCGTTACTTATGTTAGGGCTTCTGTATATGAAGCAAAAGAATATGACGTGGTTTCGGATTATGATTTTAATCCAAAGTGAGTTAAAATCTGACGAAGTGCTTTTGCATATTTTATAATGAGCCACGTCATCCCTAACGTAGATGGCAATGCCCCTATGGGGAGAGAGATTATGCACTAAAGTGTACCCCGATATCTGATATTGACTTATGTATAAGTCATTATCGGGTGATATTTGGGTTTCACTAAGTGCGAGGATTGCGGGTTTAAAGTTTAATAAGTGGCACTCAACAAAAGAGAAGTTCGCATGAAGTCCACGAATGTCACAGAGGTCAATAACAAAGCATGACTTGTAACGGGACTTTGGTTGCGCGGGTTCAATTGCCACATTCTTAGAGATATTTCCCGGAATTACATCTGCCGCAGCCATCAGAATCAACGAAATTTGCCTGCGTTAAAGTGTTATGCCTTTTGAGACGGGGCAAATTTCGTCGACCGACAGATTTCGGGTGCGACACTTGCCGGTCCGAGAATCGAGTGAGGGTAGGAAGCAAAGGGAACTTACTTGTGCTGTTCGTCGGTCGCTTGTCTGTAGAAAGGGTGATGAGGCCTTCGCTTTACACTGCCGCGCGTATTTTTTTCCGCTTTTGTTTTGTTGTTGTTGTTTTTTTAGTGGGCTTTGATTTTTTCACTTCACAAAGAAATTTTTTTTTTCGATTTTATTTTGTTTTCAACGAGGCGTGTTTGACGGACCGGACCAGCACACGTCCGTTCACTTCGCTGTCCACGGCCAAACTCAAGGTGTAGTATATATCGGCATACTGACTTACTGGTTGTATTCTGAAGCTCTCTGATCAGCGTGGTTCCTGATATATTGCAGGATTTTCACACGTTTACTCACGTAAAACCATAAAACGTTGCTATTTCTTCATCTTGTAAAAAATATTACACGCTTCTTGTGTGTGATTTTTACACGCATGTCTTTTTATCCACATTATTTCAATACGGCTTATTCCTAAATTGCATTATTTAAACACGGTTAACCGAATTTACACCCTTAGGAAGTGCGTACTGTGTTAATTTCACACGCATAAAATATTCTGGGGTTGCAGTTCAGTCCGAGATTTCCTGCCGTCTGCTCAATCTGAATGAAAGTTTATTGTACAGCTGTTGTTCAATGATGTCAATGTCGTCTGCGTAAGTCAGTAATTGGGTGGACTTGTGGAGGATTGTGCCCCTTGATTTCGTGCCCAAATCTCAGATCATTTTCTCCAACGCCAGGTTGAAAAGGAGGCAGGCTAGACCGTTGACGGTCAAATGAGGGCTTTTCAGTCGCAAAAAAGGCCATTCGGGGGGCGATTGACGGTCAAATGAGGACTTAGGAAGGCTATGGCACAAGGAATCAGGAATTAGAAGAGGGAAGAAGAAAGAAGGACAGTTATGTAGGTGGGAAAGTGGAAAGATGAAGGACCGTGAGGCTGCCCGGGATTCGAATCCGGGAGCTCTGGTATGGTAGCAAGACGCCTTACTCCCTAGGCTACTGAGGCCCCCTGTCAGTATATTTTCTTTGTCCACACGTCTTCTCCACCCAGCAACCCACTCCTCGTAGTTTCAGGTCCTTGCAGGCTGCCTGCCGCCTGATATAAGGATTAGGTGGCAACAGAACGAGAATCATATTCATCGCCACTTAAAAATAACTTTAACAATAAACAAATATTCTGTCATTACATATTGTTGGGCCCGCAACGTCCATGAACATTTTTATTTGCGCCCATACTTGCAAAAAGATTGGCCATTTTGCAAAAACGAAGTGGCAAATTCAGAATTAAGTTGTACCTCAAAACGTTAAGAAATTTTTTTTAGATTTCCTAATATTAAATTCGCCGCCGGCTCCTTCTTTCTATTTAAATTGAGTACAAATAACAGGTTAAGTGCACTCGATGCTATTCAAATTTTACACTTATTATTAGTTTTAAACTTTAAATAACCTCGGAAATCATTATTAGCTCCAAATTCTATTTATGTACTTACAAAAACCACTTTGCTTTCCTCTATTATCCATATTTTATGCCGTTGATGCAGTTTTGGAAATTTCGAAAACTTAAAGGGCCTTTTGAAGTAGCTACCACAAATCAATAAAGGAGTTTGTAATCGGAATGGATTCACTTTAATTTACTCCTCCTGCTAGATTCCACTTGACCCTAACCAGATCGGTTGAGTTAAGGTTTATCTTTCCAATCCAATTTCTGTTTATACCCATGACCCCTTCATCATTTCTGCGGTTATGTGTATTTTATAACAGTGTTTATGGGAAGTCCCAGCGACTAATGATTAATAAGCAACTATATTGCCAATGAACACGCGAAAAATCTATTTGGCCCCCGAGGGAAGGAATTTACTCTCTGAACCAATCGGTGAGTCAGCATGACATCTTGCGTGTGACAAACTTCCCCAGGGGCTTTAATTGAATTAAATGTCAGGACTGGTGAAGTGTAAAATATAATTAGGTGAAAATATTGAAAACAAGTGCATGCATAACTATTTTTGCCAACTTATCATGAAACTTAAATCGGTTTAAAATTGCAATTTTAATTCAAACGACATTTCACAGGAAATTACATATTCCAATTGTACAGGAATCTGTAAATGCTGCACATCCAAACTTTCGGATGTTAAATAAGTTTTATAGGAATTGCTAGCACTAATTTGCTTGATGCTTATTCAAATTAGGAGCACTTAATTTATAACGACGAAATTAACATTTTAACCTACATATCCGTGGAAATCTGCATTAAAAGGAGTTATGCGGCTTTGAGATTTTTTTAAAACTCTTGCTAATTTTAAGGAGCAAATCGTATTTCCTTGTGGAAGTTTTTTTTATAATATTATAATAGAGTGTACGAAACTTCGGTTCTCAATGTGAAGTGCAGTTGTTGATGTAAAATAGTTCATGCAGAACTTTAACCTAGTTCTAAATTTCATTCTAGAGTTTAAAAAAAAAGACCAAATGCTGAAGCTATCAGTGAAAAACTAATACAATTTTCATCTGACATAGCACTTGCAGTTTGAGTTAGATCATAATCCTTAACTTTAATCTTAAATGAAAATAATTAAGAATTAGCAAATAAATCCAATTGGTGCAAGTTCGATAGCTAAATTCTCCGCCCAGAAGCCGGGAGAATGGTCGGGATTGAAAGAAAACTAAAAATGAATGCATATATTCAACTTTCAAAGGGATTGGTCTAAAAAATAGCCAACGGTAGAATAATCTTTCGCAATCATTATTTTAAAAAAGTAACATCAGTTTATCAGACATAATATTTATTACATAGCTTTTAGAATATTTTATAATTTTTTTTGTGTTAAGCTGAAGCATAGAAGTCACCCTTTGTACTACTAGTCCGTCATGTCGTTCAAGTCATGGTGCAATGTATAGCAATAAGCTTGATCTGAGTGGATAGACGAGATAGAATAGGTTAGGAATCTGGAAGGTGCATGAGTTGATGACGATGAACCTTGAGTTTGAGCTCTGAGATGTTATTTAAGCTCGGAAACAACGATTGCGGAAGGGAGTTTCACAATCGAGTTGTTCTATTTATAAACGAACTGCTAAGCCGTAATGTGTGTGAAGGGGAGGCTAGTCTTGGGTTGCGGGAAAGAATTGCCATGTAGGCAGGAGGTTTTTGATTTCAGTGGAGCTGTCGCTAGAGTAATAGCGGTAAAACTTGATGAAGGATGCTATCGCCAACGGGTTGGATGGCGCAGTTTTTCACCTTGTCAAGCCAAGCCAAGGATATATGAGTTGTATTCAAGGCGGGGCCGAATGTAGGACTTCTAAATTGTAGCCAAGACAGCTCGATGAAGGAGGAACTTGTATCTTAATACCCCACACGTATTATTCAACTATTTTTTTAATCAATAGACTTCCCGAGGATCAGAGCTGGCTAAACAATGAAAATTTTGGCCACGATCAAGGATCAGTTGATCTTGACGGTTGCTTCCAGAGCCTTTTGGAGATATAGGTACATATTTCTCTAAGTTTCGCAACTTGGTCATTAAGGGCATGAGTGAAGGCTGATTTCACCCTGATGTATTTGTGTCATTTAAATTGACGACGAAGTTCTTACGTAACTGTGTATGAGCCCTTGTATTGGATTTCCATGGGTATCGGATTTGGACTCTGACTCTAGGGTGTTGAACTAGACCCTAAAACGAAGCGATTCTAACAATAATCTCGCCTATGACCCAAAAATCCAATGAAAATGCCTCACCTAGCCTAATAGTGTAGAAGTAGCGCGCTTCTGCCATTCTACATCTTCTACATTAATGTAATTGGAGTGTGTATTTGATATTAACGCAAAATCGAATATTTTTAAAATTTGTGTCGGTATATCTGTGTCTGTCTTTCTGTTTGTCCGGGCTAATATGGGAAACGAGTAATCCGACTGCGATGGGACTTTCACGGAAAGATTCAGTACAGTACAAGTAGACTCCGATCCGACTTTCGGCTCGGACGGAAAATTCGATCCAATATTCGGAGGAAAGCGAGTCTAAACTTTTTGTCGTTGCAGTTTGTGACGAGCTGCAGTTCATTATTTATAATCCCTCTCCCATCAAAGCTTTAGAAAAATAAATATTGATCTAGCAGGCCAAGTGAAGGGGGCGAATGGCTAACAAAGACCTCGGAAGGTGGTGTCACCCGTTTTGTCACTTCTGTCAAAACCCGAGAAAAGTCACTGCAGAAGAACACCTAGCAAACCTCTTAGCAAGTCCTAATCTCACTTCTCGTGGTGCTCCTGTAGGGACATCGTCCTACTACTTCCGGTCTTACTTAGTCAATGAGACTTGTTAAAAAAACGCAGTCGACCGAGACTAAGTAAAAGAAAAATTAATTAATTTTCAGTCTTGACGTTTTGATAATAAAAATAAGACGAGTACGAACTATTGATATATTTTCAATAGTAAAAGTTACAATTTTAATAAGAAAACCAACAATATATTATAAATATTATATAATATCAATAAGCTATAGCAAGTAAAAGTATATAGTAAAATAGTTAAAATAAAGTGATTCAAAATAAACTACACCTCAAGTGTTATTATTTACCATTGAGAGGAGACCCTGTTATCACGTGCTTACTCCCTGGAAAAGGCCTTGCTTATTATTGTGAGAAGACAACTATACTCCCTGCGGTACTTCTTCGGAAAGGAGCTCATGCGAGATGGGCGAATGGTGAGCTCTTTGCGCCACAAAACAGAGTTTTAAGTCGGTTGGGCTGAGGGTTAGCAGCCCGCTCCCATAAAATACACCATTTCTACGAATCGACAAGCAATGCCTCGGAACCGGATGGACAACACGACGACAACCTTTGCTTTTCGAAAAAGGACACGAATCGGATTATGGAATGTGAGAACACTGCTTGCTGAGTGACGGCTGGATGAAGTCCTCAACGAGATGAATCGATATAAAATCAAGATCATGGGACTTAGCGAGACCAAATGGTCCGATGCGGGCGAACATATCTGCCCAAACGGTGAGTCCTTCTTATATTCTGAGAGAAACGAAACTGAAAGCCGTAGGAGTGACGTTGGCGTGATCCTCACCAAAGAAGCCAGGTCCAGCCTCATTAGCTGGTCACCAGTTTCTGAGAGGATTATTACCGTGCGCTGCGTACCAGACTAAGAAGTACTACCGGTACTCCAATGCTATGCTCCAACTGAAACGCAAATGATAACACCAAAGACGAGTTCTAATGCGACTGAATGAGGTTTTTCGCTCTATTCCAAGCGGTAACTTAAACGTGACAACACCGGCCTTGAACAAACAATTGGAAATCAAGGCCTAAGCCAAGTTACCAATAACGATGGTGAGCTTTTGGTTGACATTTGTAGTTCCCACCAATTAATGGTAGGTGGAACTTACTTTTGTCACAAGAAGATAAAAAAGAGACCTGGGTATCACCCGTTGGTAGAACGAGAAATCAGATAGATCACGTGGCCGTCAGCCGCAGATGAAGAACTATTCTGGAGGATGTCAGGAGTTTCAGGTGAGCAGACACTGGAAGCGACCACAGTTTGGTTGTAGCAACTATTCGCCTTAAAATCGCCTCAATCAGAAAAGCGATGCTATAAACCGTAGATGGTTTAACATAGACTCTTCAATTACACAGGAATAACAGGAAAACAGCAACAATGCACAGCCAGTAAGAATCACCCTCCGGACCCATCCCAGACGGAAACAGTAACCGCAATTCATGCGATGGCTGATGGTAAAGCAACCGGAAAAGATGGATATAGCAGATGCGCTTCAGCCAATCCATAGCATAGCATAGCCTACTTTCGCCTTTAATATTTCTTATAGTAATAAATAACATCCTTGTCGGCGCTCTAGATAGTAGAACAGGCGGCAAACAATGGGGTATGCTAGACCGCCTTAAGGATCTCGACTACGTGGATGATAACTGTTTGCTGGCCCACAGACACCAGGACCTCAAAAACATGTTAAACAATTAAGCAACAGAAAGTAGTCCAGCAGGCTTAAGGCTAAATCCGACTAAAACTAAAGAAATGCGGACAAATGCAAACAGCATTGAACAGACTGCGCTGAATAACCGTGACTTGGAACTGGTAGACAAATTCTGCTACCTCGGTATTATTATTACCGAAAATGATGGTGCCGAAGAAAATGTCAGTTCTAGAATAAATAGCGCACGAGGCACATAGGCATGACTGTTATAGAGATCAACGGAGATATCAACTAACACCAAATTGCGGCTGTTCAACTCCAGCGTTGAGGCAGTTCTTTTGTACGGTTACGAAGCATGTAAAGTCACCCAATTCATCACAACGCGCCTACAACTCTTCATCAATAGATGCCTGCGTCGTATCCAAAAATTCCGCCGGCAAGATAGAATTTCAAACGAAGAACAAGAAAGGATAGACGACCAAATCAGGCGAAGGAAATGGTATTGGGTTAGCCACACCTTGCGACTAACCAAACAGGCCCTTGACTGGACCGTTAGTTCAATGGCGGCCACCTCAAGTGGGAGGATTACCATTTTCTTCACAACACCCGAGACATGGGTATCAAATGAAAGGCAATGATAAGAAGAACACCATAAGCAATAAAGAATACTCCAGATATCGTTAGGCTCATGGCGGCCATCTCAACAGGGTTGGTTACCATTTTCTTCACAACCCCTTCGACATGGGTATCAAATGAAAGGGTATCATAAAAGATACATTAAGCTATAAAGTATACTTAATAAACCGTTAAATCCATGGCGGCCGTATCAAGAGGGCGGATTATCATTGTCATCACCACCCCCTCGATATTGGTATTAAATGAAAGGGTATCATAAGAAGTGACCGCACCTGTATTTTTTTCAAGAAAAACAGTAAGCTTCGTGCGGTGGAGGGGTGGGGGGAAATATGTTAAGGATTATTAAGGTACGGGGGGTATTGAAGAAGGTGGTGATGAACTCTGCGTTTGAACTCTTGGATGTAGTAGGAGCTCGAAAATACTGACTGCGAGAGATTAATCCACAGTCGAGTTGTTCTATTTACAAACGAATTCATATCTTGTTGAGTGCGTGAAAGTGGGAGTTGCAGGTGGAGGGAATGAGACGGGTGTGCTAATCTGGTGTTGCAGGTCTATGATTGCCGTGGAGGCAGAAGAGCGTTTATCTCGGAGGAACAGTCACTATGATAGTAGAAATAAAATTTTATCAGTGCTGCTACATCCTACGGTGGCTCAGGGGGTCAATGATGGAGCAATCGGTGTTGTCATCAATTAATTTAAGGGCCCTTTTTTGGAAGTTATCTAACCGTGCTAAGGTTGTTAATGGAGCTCCGCCCCAACGATTGAGCTATATTCGAGAAGAGGCCGAATGTAGGATTAATAAATAACAGCACGGGCCGATGCCCGGTGGAGGAAGTTTCACCTCTTAAGCACTGGGAACCTTGTTTGGCGATTTGAAATATGTGCTCATTCCATCGCAAGTCTTTGGCTAATGTTATTAGGTAGCTTTAGAGAAAAAAACAAAACCCTCCCGACTTATCGGAACGAAGTTTATTTCATGACTAACTATTTTAGAGAACACAGGTTTTACATGAATGTTTTTACAGGAAAACAAAGTAAGCATAAGGTATACATATAAGGTACAGGTACAGTACAGAGTCATGGACATTGTTCTCTAACACTTCCCCTCAATGTCCGTGGCTCGACTGAGTCCTAATAAAATACAAAATCTTTTATGTTTTTCCTTTGCTAAGGATTTCGTTAGTATGTCTGCGACCATTCCTTCAGTTGGTACATAATTAAGTGATATTATTAAGTCCTTATACATTTCCCGAATATGGTGATATTTTACATCAATGTGCTTACTCCTCTGATGATGCACAGGATTCTTTATTAGTTGCAGTGCACTTAAATTGTCTCCATTCAACACGGTAGCACCTTGCACAAATTTCGCACACGACAGTTCACCTATAATACGCCTGAGATGGATAGATTCCCTCGCCGCTGTTGACATTGCAATGTACTCCGCTTCTGTGCTACTCAATGCCGTCGAACTCTGCTTCTTTGCCTGCCAAGACACGGCTGATCCTGCCATCATGAAAACATATCCAGTATAGGACTTTCTGTCCTTTATATCATTTGCCCAGTCCGCATCTACAAACGCATGAAGTGGGTTACCAGTTTGTTTATAATGAGTCCCATGTCAATTGTATTTGCTAGATACTTTAATACCTGTTTTGCGGCGACCATGTGTTCCTGACAAGGTTCCGAATTAAACTGCGAAAGTTTGCTGATGGAATAAGCAATATCTGGTCTTGTACTTATGGCCAAATACATTAATGAACCTATAATAGATTGGTATTCTTTAACATCAATCCTTTCAGATGGTTGGGAGTCTCCTTTATTTATTTCTAAAGGAGTACAACGTTTCTTACATGATGTCATGTTATAATTTTTTAATAAGTTTGATATTATATTGCTTGTGGCTTACTTGAATGGCACCAGTTGAGCCCTCTCTTTCAATTTCCATCCCTAGATAATACGTCAACTCACCGTTATCTACTATGTCGAATTCTTCTTGGATTTTCCTTTTAAATTTTTCTATTAATTTTTTATTTGGTGCCACCAACATTAAATCATCTACGTATACCGTAATTATGGTGATGCCCTCGTCCGCGTTATTTACATATAAGCAAGGGTCACCTTCGCATTGTTTGAAACCGTTCTTCTTTAAAATTTCATCAAGTTTTGCATTCCACTCTTTTCCTGACTGTTTTAGGCCATATAAAGCCTTTTTTAACTTTAGGACTTTCTGCGGGAACTGCGGATCTATAAACTGCTCGGGTTGATACATATACACATCTTCGTGTAGGTCTCCATTCAAGTACGCTGATGTGACATCAATCTGATGAATATGCCACCCATATTCCACTGCTAAAGCCAAGACCAGCCTTATTGTTGAGTATTTGGCAACTGGGGAGAATGTTTCATTATAATTAATACCATACCTTTGCGTGCACCCTTTGGCTACTAGCCGGGCTTTATATCTTTCAATTTCCCCAATCTTATTCCGTTTGATGTTGAAGACCCACTTGCTACCAACAGGTCGATGGCCGTCCGGTAAGCTCACTAGCTCCCACGTACCTTTGTTGATTAGGGATTTGTATTCATTTTTCATTGCACTGATCCAATTTTGTGCATCTGGTCGCGAGAGTGCTTCTTTGACATTTAACGGATTAGTTAAGTCTTGCCCTAGACTGGCGACGTTCAATACGTTATATTGTTTGTCTGGCCTTCCTGGTTTGCCTGTTCTTATTTTTCTAGGGCGTCCTGGTCCAATCCGTTCCTTCTTTTGTTCTTTATTGCATTCTTCCGTGCAGGTATCATCTTCATAAGCTTTTCCGCTCTCTTCTGCGCAGTTATTATTTTTGATAGCATTTTCGCTCTCTTCTGCACAGTTATCATCTTTGCTCTCTTCTGCACAGTTATCATCTTTCTTGTCATATAGTTCAATTGGATCTACAACGACAAAATCTTTTACTACATTTGTTTCTTTAGACTTACCGTCTTCCTCTATGAACATCACATCTCTGCTGATACACACTTTATTGTCGTTAAGGTCCAACAGCCGGTAACCTTTCGAAGTGCTTGAATAGCCCACCATTATGTATTCTTTGCCTTTCGGGGCAAACTTTGACCTGCCCAGTCTTTTATCCATTGCCACTGCTCTACACCCAAAAATCCTTAAGTGGGAAATTTTCGGCTTTCTTCCATGCCAAACTTCATAAGGTGTCACATCTTCTAACGCCTTAGTTGGTGACCGGTTTCGAAGATACACTGCCGTGTTCACCGCCTCCGCCCAGAGGTTCTCACTAACTCCTGAATTTATTAACAGGCACCTAGCTGCTTCCACAATTGTTCTGTTAGCTCTTTCCGCTACCCCGTTCTGCTGTGGTGTGTACGGTACTGTCAACTGCCTTTGGATACCGCACTCATTCAGGTAATTTGAAAAATCTTGACTCAAATATTCTCCTCCATTATCGCTCCGCAGAAATCGGATTTTTCGACCTTTCTCAGCTTCAACACGGTTTTTAAACAACTTGAATACTTCAAAGACTTCTCCTTTTGTTTTGATAAAATAAACATATATTTTTCGAGAAAAATCGTCAATGAAGGTCACAAAATATCTGGATCCTCCAATGGACGCAGTCCTCATAGGTCCACAAACGTCTGTGTGAATCAAGTCCAATAAATGTTTTGACCGAACTTCTGAACTTTTAAACGCTTGCACATGTATTTTTCCTCTCATACAGGTGATGCATCGAAGTTTTTCGGGGGTTGATGATAATTGTAACCCTACCACCATGTTCTTTGAAGACAATCGACGTATATCCATCAGATTTAGATGACCGTACCTCTCATGCCACTTTTGAACTTCGTCATTGCAATTCTGTCCATAGTACAATTTATTTTGTCTTACCTCATGACAATTCCTCACTAAGTACAAATCACCTTTCTTATATGCAGATAAAATCACGTTTCCTGCTTTATCGGTTATTATGGCATCATTATCCTCAAATGTAACTTTATTCGATTGTGCTGCTTTAGCAACCGATATAAAATTACTATCAAGTTCGGGCACGTATAGCACATCTAACAATGTAATCTTACCGCAAGTTGTGTTCAATTGCACCTTTCCTACTCCAGTGGCAAGGACATAATTATCTCCCGCTAACTCAACATATTGGTTTAAGCGGCGGAGAGAGATAAAACTTGAAGGTTCACAACACATGTGTGCAGTCGCTCCACTGTCCAGACACCATTGATGCTTATCATGTTTAATCGCATTCCCCCTCGCTAACAATAAAAAAGATTTACCGGCTATTGCCCTTGTATTTGTAGTAGCATTTAATTTCATATTTTCTTTGCAGTTAATTGCTAAATGCCCTTTTCGCCCGCATGAGTAACACCGTCTATTTTCTTGGATATATTTCGGCTTACTGTTACTAGTTGTTTGAAATTGTTTTGATTTCGGTTTTAATTTGGCTACCAGGGCATGATGTTGGGTGTGAACTTCCCCTTCCTCATGGCCCGTCTCAATTCGTCGCTGTTCTTCTTCAAGAAGTTTCGTAACCAATGGTTGATATCTAGGCAATTCATCCCTAGACTCGATTGCCACCACGAAATTATCAAATGATTTTGGTAGACTGGATAATAGAATAATTACCAGAAGTTCATCTTCTAAATTTACTCCAATTTCTTTCAATTTTTCGACTACTTTGGAGTACTCATTCACGTGCGAATCTATATGTTGCCCTTCCGCCATCTTTAGCCTCAACAAATTTTTAAATAGTGTAACCTTTCGTGCAGGTCCTGCAGATTGATACACAGACTTGAGCGCTTCCCAGGCCTCGGATGAGGTTGTACAATTCTTTATATAATTTAGCTGCGATGTTTTAACGCTCAACGATAACAGCGCTAAGGCCTTTTCGTCCTTGGACTTCCATGCGGCCATATTTTCCGGATCCACATTTTCCGGCTTCATGCTTTCGTTCACATACTCCCAAAGCTCCGCATGCACTAGGACACTCTTCATCTGGATACGCCATCCATCGTAGTTCTTCTCATCTAGTTTTTCTATTTGATATAGTGAGCTACCCATTGCTCACTATTTACTAAGAATCTTTCTTTTCCTTCTTCAATAATCGCGGCCTGGGCCCATAACCTATGTTATAGCCTTATGACACTGGCTTTATCGTAGGCTGAAAATGCTGCCTTGGCTAGGCTTAAAATGACGAAATCTGTTATACTGTGGGACAGAGATAGCATGTGAGAGTAAGAGCGATTACCTGATTATTATAACAGATAGTTGTGAGGGGAGAAGAAATCCGTTGGAAATATTTGAAATATTAAAATTTATTATGATTAAAATTAAATTAATTGAAATTTATTGTATTTAATATTAAACATGGTCAACATTAGTTAAATTAAAATTCTTTGTTCTCTTCCGTTCAATTTGCTACTTCCTCATTAAAAAATCTTGTTTGACCTAAGTCCTTGTTTCACACCGTTGAGTTTCCCGACTATTAAATCCTTCTATACATTGAGATTTTTTAGGGCTCTGTTTATTTCTTCAAGTGAGATTTTTTGTTTATTACTTTCAATACAAAAACGAGCGATTTTACTCCGGAGACCCAATTATAAAAATTTTCCCTTCAATAAGATATTATTTATTCTCACTTCAATTATATTTGCTGCCACTTCAATTATAATTATTTCAATTTATTACTTCAATTTATTTTGATTCTCACTCACTGTTATAAAAAGTCTAGAGATGTAGCAAACTGTTATAAAAAGCATAGAAAAAAGAACATGAATTTCATTCTTTTCCTATGCTTTTTATAACAGTTTTCTAGACATTTTATAACACTTAAAATTCAGCCAAGAAAAGTTTGAGTATATTCCTCTCACTCTTACATATGGGTAAATCTCATTTGAATTTTTTCTTTCAGTTTTCAGCCTAGCCAAGGCAGTATTTTCAGCCTACGATGAAGCCAGTGTCATAAGGCTATTAGGTAGCTTTAGAGAAAAAAACAAAACCCTCCCGACTAATCGGAACGAAGTTTATTTCATGACTAACTATTTTAGAGAACACAGGTTTTACATGAATGTTTTTACAGGAAAACAAAGTAAGCATAAGGTATACATATAAGGTACAGGTACAGTACAGAGTCATGGACATTGTTCTCTAACAAATGTTACACCTAAGATGTGTATGGGTGGGTCGGCCATTAGTTCAACGTCACCCACCGTCAAAGATGGTGAAAAGTTGAGCTTTTTTTTTAAATACGGAAGTATTTGGTTTTGGTGGGATTCAGCTCAACGCGACTCTTCTCTCTCCACTTTAGAATGAGATTAATGACTTGGACCTTAGTTCGCGATCATCAAGACAGGATCTGGCATGAGTCTGTCTTGTATCGAAGCTCTAACAAGGCTGAGTGCCATACTCTATCAAAAGCCTTGGAGATATCCAAAGCAACCAAACTAGATTCACCAGATCCATGCAAGCTTCGGTTGAGGTGCTCTGTAAGCCAAACTAAAAGAACATCAGTGGATCTTTTTGTCGGAAGCCGTATTGCTTATCATTTATAAGTTGATTGGATTCTAGATATCCCATAAGCTTTTTGTTTATTATCGTCTCCATGGTTTTGGAGAGAATAGAAGGAATGCTGTTGGGCGGTAATTGGAAGGATTCGTGGAGTCACCTTTTTTCGGAATTGGCTGAAGATTTGAAGTTTATGGGACTGGGTAAACTCCGGACGAGTATGATAGAGCAAAAAGTTTGCGCAGAGGTTTAGCCAAAGGTGAGGCGCATTGTTTTAAGACGATGGGGGGTCCAGTGGATTTGTTGGTATCGACCTCTCTGAGACACCTGTACATCTCGCGAGTCCTGAAGAAAATCCATTAAATGAGCATTGTGCCATTTTTTTATTAAAATTTAACGATTGGAGTAATTTATTCAATTTCAATTAAATTTTTCAGTTATGTTCCGCAGACCGTAAAATTGACCATTTCCCACTCCATTTCCACTCCCGCAGAAATTACACTAGTTTTTGCTTTTATATTTACATAATTGTAACACACATAAGTAAAATAGGAAAAAAATATGTAGTTGTCAACGCATTCATCTGGCCCGGGTTCGCCGAATTCGCCGAGGCGAGCGTAGTACGCGCAGCGTTCATTGGGCCCGCACCTTAAGAGAGGCGGTCGCACACATTCCCTGTTTCTAGACCGATGTGAGATCCTCACAACTCTTTTATAAAAAAGGGCGGCAACTGGGACGAATTTCCGCAGAGCCCAGGTCAGAGGGAGCCCCGAAAATAACCCCACCAAGTTCTTTTGCAACATAGCTTAAAAGGTGCCCAATAATATTTTATTTTACCATTTTTTAATGCTATGTGGCGCACCTGCCTATGTGATCCGCTCGAAGTAAATGTTAATCCGTACAGGTATTTAGAACTATCTTTAGCCCAGTAAATTTCTTCAAGTTTAGAAAACGACAGCGCATTTTAAACTGCTTTTTTCTATTAACCACCAATTTCTGGAGATGACACTGCTCGGGTACTTAATTTAAAACTTTCTATTTTCGGGAAAGGTAACATTTGTGCAGATATGCAAATTTTAAAAACGAATATTTTTTCCCCAGAGATTGCTCAATCTGGAAAGGTAAATGGAAACTAGAGAGCGTATATAAAAAGGTATAGTATATCTGAGAGCTGATTTTACGGTGCTTTTGTTAACACTGTAGATAAATATGGACAAGAACTTACCATACCTTAACCAACTCAAGCAAGCTACGGGATGATGTTACCCAAATTTAAAGTAGAATAGTAATATCCCTCCAGAAATGTGTCAATGCAAAGATCACAAGTAATAGAATCCGGTTAATTGCAAAAGGACCAGACGTGAATGTTATTTATGTTAAATTTATAACAGATTCACAAAAAGGCAATATACATCTATTGCCAAGTATATCGTCTTCCCTATTCCATTTAATCTTTGTCGTAGGAAATTCCCAATTAAAAATGCATATGCTCTGGCGATAAACAAATCCTAGAGACAAACTTTTGATCGAGTGCGAATTTTTTCCTAAAGTCAGTATTTACACACATTGCTGACACTGTCAAGAGCTTATGTGGAAGGGATTCATTAAAAATTGAAACAGAATATGTTCTGAAGCTGTGAAAGTTTGAAACAAAGTTGCCATGGGTAAGTAGTTTATATTGATGTTTTTACGCACTTAACGTACTGAGTAAAATTATTCATATATGTAGATATATCTATGTATGTAGATATTGTTACGTTTTTACGGCTTATAGTGTCGTTTTTCAGCAGTTTGCCCATACTTTGAACCTACAAATTTTCTAAACGGAGTCACTCAGGTTTCTGTTAATTCTTTCACATAAAAGAATACACATTTACCTAAAAGATGAGCCTAATTACGTTGCTCTACTATAATCGGTCTAGAAGGTATTAAAGTTTAAGTAAATTGCAATTCGGCCATACGAGTTGCAAGTGAGGGGATATGAGTGCTTTATGTAAATCTTTAAAACGGCGATATCTCATGAATGACAATTCGTACGGGAAAATGTATAAGATCCTTTTTGTAGGTAATCGCATAATCTACAAACTTTGTAAACACTATTTTATGATAAAAGTTACCGTTTTGCTGAAAATCGCAAAAACCCCGTTTTTGTGACTTTCGACCCCGAGTAAATCCAGGTTCCAAGTGCCGGATCGATGGGGACTTTTTAGATTTCATTTATAACGGTGCTTTGAACAATCCTACCAATTTTCAGCTTGGTGCGAATTTATGAATCCTCGGATGTCTAAATTGACTGGACTATTAACGGATTCGTAGGATTAATTAATGAATACACTTTGTAAATGTTCACACAAAAATTATTTATTAAAAACCAAACACAATTCAATTACAAACAGTGGTGTTGTGCTAATTTTTTTTTTACAGCAACGCATATAATAATTATATAGACAGGCTCTGTGCGGTCTCATGTCCCAAATTTACTCACAAATATACTCAAATTCTTACACTAAGGGTGGGAAATGTAAAAACTACAAATATGGGAATTTCATCTACCAATACAGAAAAAAAAACGTTCCGGACTCCGGTTCACGGTTCAGAAAAACAAGCCGGTTCGTTCCGGTTTTTGTTCCGGTTCAGGTTCGGTTCAAACCACTGACATATAGTAATGGATTGCTGATTGACGATGCTGAATGGCACATTATGCAAACAAAAAAATTTTCTTCGAATTTAGGAGAAAATAAGTGATACGATGTTTGTTATAATTAACGAAAATAAATTTCCATCACTCATATTTATTTATTAGCAGTTTTTTTATTCTATCTATCTAAACTCCTTTAATCCCTCATGGGACATAGGGCGGAAACAGTTGCCCTCCAGCGGACTCAGTTTTGCGCGACAGCTCTTAGCTCGGACCAGGATCTCCCAGTTGTTGCGGCTTCTTCTAGTAGGGTTCTCCTCCAAGTTGTTCTAGGTCTTCCTACTCGACGGGATCCTTGCGGGTTCCAGTCAAGGGCCTGTTTGGCTAGATTTTCGTTATCGCGTCGCAAGGTGTGACCAACCCAATTCCATTTCCTCCGCCTGATTTGGTCGTCTACCCTTTCTTGGCCGGCACGGCGCCATAGTTCTTCGTTTGAAATTCTATCTTGCCGCCGGATTTTTAGGATACGACGAAGACATCTGTTGATGAAGACTTGTAGGCGCCCTGTGATGAATTGGGTGACTTTCCATGTTTCGCAACCGTAAAAAAGAGCTGCCTTAACGTTGGAGTTGAACAGCCGCAATTTGGTGTTAGTTGAGATCTCCGTTGATCTCCATATGCGGGACAGGCTTGCATATGCGCCTCGTGCTTTATTTATTCTTGAACTGACGTCTTCTTCTGCCCCACCATTTTCGGTAATAATGCTACAGAGGTAGCAGAATTTATTTACCAGTTCCACGTCACGGTTATTCAGCGCTGTCCGTTCAATGGTGTTTGCATTTATCCGCATTTCTTTAGTTTTAGTCGGTTTTAGCCTTAAGCCTGCTGGACTACTTTCTGTTGCCAAATTGTTTAACATGTTTTTGAGGTCCTGGTGTCTGTGGGCCAGCAAAATGATATCATCGGCGTAGTCGAGATCCTTAAGGCGGTCTACCAAACCCCATTGTATGCCGTCTGTCCTATTATCTAGAGCGCCGACAAGGATGTCATTTATTACTATAAGAAATAGTAATGGCGAAAGTAGGCATCCTTGTCGTACTCCTGAGCTCACCTCAAAGCTGTCGGATAATTTTCCATTATGGAGAACTCTGCATTTGGAATTGTTATATAGGGCTTTTATCAATTCTATTATTTTATCAGGCAATCCACGTCGCCGTAGTGCGTGCCATATAAAGCTCCTATTGACCGAGTCGAACGCTTTCTCATAATCTACGAAAGCAAGGTAAAAGGGGGATCGGAATTCAGAAGACTGCTCCACTATTATTCTCAAGGTGTTAATATGATCAATACAGGAGCGGCCCTTCCTGAATCCGGCCTGCTGTTTCCTAAGCGTTCGGTCAACTGCCTCACTTATCCTAGATAGTAATATATGGGACAAAATTTTGCCCAATGTGGATAGTAAACAGATGCCTCTCCAGTTGTCGAATATTGTTAGGTCCCCCTTTTTTGGTATTTTGACTATGATAACTTCCGTCCAATCCTCCGGCAAGGTACAGGTGTTCCATGTTATATCTACGATTGGCTGAATCGCATCTGCTATGAGGCTTGAGTCGGCTTTCAACAATTCTGGCGGGATGCCATCTTTCCCAGCTGCTTTACCATTGGCCATCGCATGAATTGCGGTTACTATTTCCGTCTTGGATGGGGCCCGGGTGGTGATTCTTATTGGCTGTGCATTGTTGTTGTTTTCCTGAGGCTCCTGTGTAAGTGTACCATTCATGGCGGTGAAGAAGTAATCTCTCCATCTTTGGAGTTGCTCTTCGTCGCTCTTCGATTTGGTACACCACCTTACTGTTGCCTGTGTTTGCCGCGTTTTCCGCTTTTTCTGCGAGCTCATTTATCTGCTGCCTTTTATCACGCCGGACACTTCTCTTAACCTCCCGATGTAATTGGGAGTATTCCCGTTTTTGTTGGTGACGTCTTTCCGGGTCGTTTGTAGAGTTTATGTTATTTTTGAGGGCCCTTCTGCGTTCTATTTTTCGGCAGGTTGTGCCCGAGATCCAGTGTTGCTGGTTTCTTTGGACATAACCGATGCTCGTTTCCGCAGCCGCCAATATCGCGCCCTTTGTCGTACTCCACAATTCTTCAATATTTGTGCCGTCAGAAACGGTTTGTTGGTTTAATAATTCTTGTAGGTTTGCAGCAAATTCCCGCTTTTTAACGCTCTCCCGCAGAAGGTCTACGTTAAACCGTCTACGGGTTCTAGCATCATGCTGCACGTTTCTGATTGCGGTGATTTTAAGGCGAATAGTTGCTACAACCAAATGGTGGTCGCTTCCAGTATCCGCTCCCCTGAAACTCCTGACATCCTCAAGAATAGTTCTCCATCTGCGGCTGACGGCCACGTGATCTATCTGATTTCTCGTTCTACCATCGGGCGATACCCAGGTCTCTTTGTGTATCTTCTTGTGACAAAAGTAAGTTTCACCTACCATGAGTTGGTGGGAACTACAAAAGTCAACGAAAAGCTCACCATTGTTATTGGTAACTTGGCTTAGGCCTTGGTTTCCAATTGTGTGTTCAAGGCGGGTGTTGTCACGGCTGATCTGGGCGTTTAAGTCACCCATTAAAACAATGATGTCTCCCCTTGGAATAGAGCGAAAAACCTCATTCAGTCGGATATAGAACTCGTCCTTGATGTCATCTTCAGTTTTTTTCATTAAATAAATGTATTTATTCCAAAACCGTGACGTTTATTTCCCCTGTTTAACGAAGTTTTCAAAATAGCTCAAGAGTGAGACAGAAGAACGAAAACTATACCTGTCTATTTTTTTCTAATTATGTTTATATTAAGGATGTTATGGATATGTAATTTCGGATCCGGATATGTATACAAATAAATGAATAATATTATTCCGGTTTCGGATACCGTTACGGATATGAAATTATTTCGGATTATATGACAGTTTCGGATAGTTTCAGTTACGGACATTCGTAATATTCGGATATTTTTAACCCTAGAGTGCTCGCGATTTTCCGTGAAACGTGAGTGATCGCGTGGGGAGCATTTTGCCGCCTATATTAAAAAGTTTTTTTTATTGAAAATAATAGTTAAATATATTAAAAATTAATTTAAAAGGACAGAATAAAACATAAACGATAAGAAAAAGTAACACTTATTAAAGTTTTATAGTTAGTTTTAAAGAAAAAAATGCTTAGGTAAAATTGCTTGAATTTTAACAACATCTGTATCTTAACCTACATAAAATCAAAAAAACTTATCAAAATTAAACGTTTTCATCATCTACGGCATGTCCTTCAACAAAACAGTTCCAACACATATACATACAGTCTTCGTTGCACAGTAACATTGCGCATCTATTGCACCGTTTTTTGGTCCTTCTATTTTTCTTTGATGGACATACTGCGCATACTCCCTCTCTCCCTGAGGATATATTTTGAAGATCCAATGATACAAATCGGGTGTTTTGGCTTATCAGTTATTTCTGTAACGTCTATGTAGGATCTTCTTCTTATATGTGGTTTAGTCAAGGACAGATGTCAGTATTACAGGTTTCACTGTAATACTAAGCAACAGAAACACAAATACCAATAATGGAACGAAATAAACTAAATATCCATATTACTATGATACTTACATCAAAATAACAAGAAACCCGATGAAAACCAATAGTATTTCAACATAAAGTAAAAAACCAAACACATGAATTTAACTTACGTCAGTAGTCGCGTGGTGAGCAATTTGCCACCAATAGCAACACGCCCACAACAATAGCTTCCTCCTATAGTCATCCGTGCACTGAATACCTGCAAATTCCTAAAACAAGGTGGTGAGGGACAGAAGGGCAGCTACTGAGACGCTCCACTGTGACAATTGTATTGTTCACAAAAATAAAGCGTATTTTTTGCCGCGGGCGGCAAAATGCTCATAGCGCGAGCACTCTAGGGTTAAGGAATTGAAAAAGCTAAATACAAATTGGTAATGATTTGACTTTATTTCTAGGTTAACATTTGGTCTAACAATCATTGGGCAGGTATGTCGGCTCGGTCGGTGTAAAACATGTCATAACGTGTCTCATTTAGACTCTGTCCCTATCCGAAATTATTCGAAACTTTTATATCGGTTTCGGTTACGGTTTCGGATAGATTTTTATTTCGGATATCCGATAGTTTCGGTTACGGTTACGGAGCTCCATAACATCCCTGGTTTATATCGCTGACATGCGCTGACGATTACAGTTTATTGGGATTTTACGTGGGAGCGAGGCAGGAATAGTTTTTGGTGCCATTTTTTTGCTCATTTAGCAGTCCATTACTATATGTCAGTAGTTCAAACCCTTGTTTATAATAATACCATAGACAAATAATAGGAAAGATGTTCCATTACATATAAGAAAAGTGTGCACTTTCCTGATGAAGGAGCTTTCCAATTTCCTCCATTTAAGTTTCCTCCAAACGAAATCAATAAAACAAATAATTGAAATAAGGGACATTAGCTTTTTCTTTTTAAATAGAGTTGAGTTTTAACTTCGCCGCTTTTCAGTGCAACCGCCGCTAGTTTCGCCGCAAGCTTGACATTCGTAATCAATACCAGGTAATCGATTCCAGGTAATCGATTCCGGGTAATCGATTCCAGGTAATCGATTCCAGGTAATCGATTCCAGGTAATCGATTCCAGGTAATCGATTCCAGGTAATCGATTACAGGTAATCGATTCCGGGTAATCGATTCCAGGTAATCGATTCCGGGTAATCGATTCCGGCTAATCGATTCCAGGTAATCGATTCCAGGTAATCGATTCCAGGTAATCGATTCCAGGTAATCGATTCCAGGTAATAGATTCCAGGTAATCGATTCCAGGTAATCGATTCCAGGTAATCGATTCCGGGTAATCGATTCCGGGTAATCGATTCCGGGTAATCGATTCCAGGTAATCGATTCCAGGTAATCGATTCCAGGTAATCGATTCCAGGTAATCGATCCCAGGTTAACGATTCCAGGTAATCGATTCCAGGTAATCGATTCCGGGTAATCGATTCCAGGCAATCGATTCCAGGTAATCGATCCCGGGTAATCGATTCCGGGTAATCGATTCCGTGCAATCGATTCCGGGTATCGATTCCGGGTAATCGATGCCAGGTAATCGGTTCCAGGTAATCGATTCCAAGTTATCGATTCCAGGTAATCGATTCCAGGTAATCGATTCCAGGTAATCGATTCCAGGTAATCGATTCCAGGTAATCGATTCCAGGTAATCGATTACAGGTAATCGATTCCGGGTAATCGATTACAGGTAATCGATTCCGGGTAATCGATTCCGGGTAATCGATTCCGGGTAATCGATTCCAGGTAATCGATTCCAAGTAATCGATTCCAGGTAATCGATTCCAGGTAATCGATTCCATTGATTCTAAGGAATCGATTCTTTCATTGATTCCAAGGAATCGATTCTCTCATTGATTCCAAGGAATCGATTCTATCATTAGCTGGGTTCTTTTTACACCGTGATCCCACTCAGATCATTAACTTTCAAGCAAACCAATAACAACAACTTGATCCAAAAAAGATTTGGATCAAAATCTGTGATACAAAAATAGCTTGTGTAACAATCATATCCAAAACACATTTCATTTTAAAATCCAGAGCTTTTATAATTTTGTTCTGTTTTCTTTAATTTTAAGGGTTGGTAGCTCTGCAAAATTTCATAAATTTAGTTGGAAAAACCATTGAAAGTTACCTTTTGTTAATTTTGGAAGTCAATTAAACATTTTTATAAATTCTTTTTATATCAGAAATATTTTTAATAATTTTTAGAGACTGATATATGTAAATTGCGACAGGATATATAAAAAATCAGAACTACAACTGTAAAAAACTAAATTTCTTCCATGATCCAAGTCCGTTCTTTTATGCTCGGCTGATCTGATCTGGATCACGGTGGAAAAAGAACGCGGCTATTGATTCCAAGGAATCGATTTTTTCATTGATTCCAGGGAATTTATTCGTTCATTGATTCCAGAGAATCGATTCTTTCATGGATTTCAAGGAATCGATTCTTTCATTGATTCCAGGGAATCGATTCTTTCATTGATTCCAGAGAATAGATTCTTTCATTGATTCCAGGGAATCGATTCTTTCATTGATTCCAGGGAATCGATTCTTTCATTGATTCCAAGGAATCGATTCTTTCATTGATTCCAAGGAATCGAAACTTTCATTGATTCCAAGGAATCGATTCTTTCACTGATTCCACGGAATCGATTCTTTCATTGATTCCAAGGAATCGATTCTTTCATTGATTTCAAGGAATCGATTCTTTCATTGATTCCAGGGAATCGATTCTTTCATTGATTCCAAGGAATCGATTCTTTCATGGATTCCAGGGAATCGATTCTTTCATTGATTCCAAGGAATCGATTCTTTCATGGATTCCAGGTAATCGATTCTTTCATTGATTCCAGGAAGTCGATTCTTTCATTAATTCCAAGGAATCGATTCTTTCATTGATTCCAGGGAATCGATTCTTTCATTGATTCCAGAGAATAGATTCTTTCATTGATTCCAGGGAATCGATTCTTTCATGGATTCCAGGGAATCGATTCTTTCATTGATTTCAAGGAATCGATTCTTTCATTGATTCCAGGGAATCGATTCTTTCATTGATTCCAGGGAATCGATTCTTTCATTGATTCCAAGGAATCGATTCTTTCATTGATTCCAAGGAATCGAAACTTTCATTGATTCCAAGGAATCGATTCTTTCACTGATTCCACGGAATCGATTCTTTCATTGATTCCAAGGAATCGATTCTTTCATTGATTTCAAGGAATCGATTCTTTCATTGATTCCAGGGAATCGATTCTTTCATTGATTCCAAGGAATCGATTCTTTCATGGATTCCAGGGAATCGATTCTTTCATTGATTCCAAGGAATCGATTCTTTCATGGATTCCAGGTAATCGATTCTTTCATTGATTCCAGGAAGTCGATTCTTTCATTAATTCCAAGGAATCGATTCTTTCATTGATTCCAGGGAATCGATTCTTTCATTGATTCCAAGGAATCGATTCTTCCATTGATTCCAAGGAATCTTTTCTTTCATTGATTCCAAGGAATCGATTCTTTCATTGATTCCAAGGAATCGATTCTCTCATTGATTCCAAGGAATCGATTCTTTCATTGATTCCAGGGAATCGATTCGTTCATTGATTCCCGGGAATCGATTCATTCATTGATTCCCAGGAGTCGATTCTTTCATTGGTTCCAGGGAATCGATTCTTTCATTGATTCCAGGGAATCGATTCTTTCATTGATTCCAGGGAATCGATTCTTTCATTGATTCCAAGGAATCGATTCTTTCATTGATTCCAGGGAATCTTTTCTTTCATTGATTCCAAGGAATCGATTCTTTCATTGATTCCAAGGAATCGATTCTTTCACTGATTCCACGGAATCGATTCTTTCATTGATTCCAAGGAATCGATTCTCTCATTGATTCCAAGGAATCGATTCTTTCATTTATTCCAGGGAATCGATTCTTTCATTGATTCCCGGGAAACGATTCATTCATTGATTCCCAGGAATCGATTCTTTCATTGGTTCCAGGGAATGGATTCTTTCATTGATTCCAGGGAATCGATTCTTTTATTGATTCCAAGGAATGGATTCATTGATTCCAGGAAGTCGATTCTTTCATTAATTCCAAGGAATCGATTCTTTCATTGATTCCAGGGAATCGATTCTTTCATTGATTCCAAGGAATCGATTCTTTCATTGCTGCCAAGGAATCGATTCTTTCATTGATTCCAGGGAATCGATTCTTTCATTGATTCCAGATTTTCTGGCGGGTGAAGTTTGTGTACAATTCAAAAATAAGTGAGGTTATGAGAAATTAGTTTTTTGCGATGTTTGCATATTTTCCAGAAATAAGTGAGGTTATGCGATTGACGATGATGATCTCACACATTCAAACTAAAAAAAATGTGGTTGTGTAAGGTCGTTTACAAACAAAGAAATAATTCTTTTGTAAACCAGGGCTCCAATGGCAAACACTTATGATATGTATGAATTATTAAATAAAATCACACATTGAAGATAGTTTTAGTTTTTGGTAACATTATAGCTAATGTTACCTCAATTAACTATATGTAAATAAACATTAGTTTTACTATCATTAAAAGTAGCAGCAGTAACAGATATCTGAAAAAGTGCCCACCGGGAAAAGGAGTGCTCCAAGAGCCATCTTGGAGCGCACCAAAAGGATCATAGAGTGCTCCCGTTGCCATACCCGTTCTATATTCTTTTTAACATTGCATGTCATTGCGAGGCAGCATACGTTTTTATGCTCCCAAAAACGCGTTGTTGGAGCATTATAAAAGCTTTTTAAAAAAGAAATATTCATAGGTAGGCTCATAAGGAAAAGCTCTGGCTTTGTGACGTCACTCAGATATTTTCTCTAAGGGGGATGATACACGGGTCAACATGTTGATCAACACGAGCTTTTTCTGCGCAGTTCGTAGGCCAAGGGGCGGGTAAGGGTGAAGTGTGCGGTGTTGACTGAAATTAGAAACGATTTCTATTTTTCCTCCAGTTGCTTGAAAAATGTTTATGTATGCGTAACTGTCAAGCGGTTCTGGGTAAAAATAATTTGGAATGCACACCCACACATATGGAGTCGCATTGTAATTACCCAGTAGGAATTCTAGGAAGGCCTTACCGATGGAGCGCTGAAATAAGTACTCATCTGGTAAGGGGTACCCCTTATTTTCTTGGTGCTAGATGAGCCCTTACAAACCCCATTACAAGAGAAGGCAGATGGTAAGGTGTAGTCCAGAATTATACCCAAACAAGTGAGAGTCTGCCCGATGACTCAAGGGAGCTTTCCTGGAGCTTTCATAAATTTTATAGAAAGAAAGAAAACGCGCAGTTATATTCGTCGACATAAAATGCGACATTAGCATACTCAATAGCCCGGCTCTCATTCGATACGGAGGACAAGCAGCTTTGGAGAAATGGAGAATTTAGTTGGGGGACTGCTTAGGTAAAGCCACTCTCGGGCTTGAAAAAAAAGGCATTTGTAAAAGATGAAAAAAATAAAAGCATTTCCACACCGGATCACATATCCACAGGCGCCCATGAATATCTCTTTTTGCAATGTTCCATTTGCTGCCTTACTATACCCCTTACAGATGAGCAGTTCTATAAGTACTCTAAGGTAAGTACTAAAGTAAGGCCTTACCTCCTATGACATCGTGTGTAAAAGTAAGCACTTCTGTAAAAGGAAGTGGTAAGGCATACCCCTTACCAGTAAGTGCTGATTTCAGTACTTCTGTAAGCTTAGCGGTCCTACTGGGTATACAGAGTGTTGAGTGTAGCGTGTTGAGTCGTGTATCACCTCCGCGCAACAAACTGACAGTGTGTTGCATAAACACGTTGACTCGTGTATCATCCCACTAACAAATTGCATTTGAGCTTTTCAAAATGGAAACTTTGTATTATTGTATAGATTTTGTGACGTGACATTCCGCGCATGTACCCCTGCAAAGCTCTTCAAAATGTTTAAAAGCTCAGACAAAGCTTTTACTCCTATCAAATCAATTGCTGCCATTTAACCAGTTACGACTGCGAATTGCTAGAGGGAGGTGTATTTTTTTGGGACTTCAATGATTATTAAAAAAATTTACAAATTACGAATGAAACACGCCCCTTTTTATATATTTTTTTATTTCAAGATTTTTGTATTTTACAGATTTGCTACAGAAACAATTTGTAGCAATTTATACTAAAAAATACGAAATTTGTATTTTTATCACTTTGATTACTAGTTTGTTGACGTTTTCCGCCAGTCGCATGCGCGCTTCTGCTAAGGGAGGTTGTGCTGCTCGCGACTGCGGAGAACTCTCATTTCATGAATGTAAAAGTTCATGTATTCAAAATAATTTTTTTCAGCATTTTTTTTTAAATTATTTTAAATTTAGGGATGAGAAATATTTCGCATAATTAAAGTAAAATTATGCTTATTATGATGAATAAACTGCCTTTGTTGAGCAGGGGCTTTACATATATTTAAAAGCTCTGCTCAACACATATAAAGAGAAATTAACTTATTGCAACCCTTCCCAAATTATTTTTTTGTTGAGTTTTTTCGTGTTTGTTGCCGTTTTAACTAAAAAGAGGGGAAATTATAGAATAATATTTATAAAATTTGGCAGCGAAGTGCGCAGAACGGTTTAAATTTTTTGTTTCACGGGGTTTGGAAAAAGCTATACCATGTTTCATGCAACGTTATATTTTCTACATCAACACTTAAGAATTTTCTTCCTTAGCAAATACAAAACGTCAATTGTTATCATCTCACAAAATCGTTTAATGCATGGTATTATTTTAATTAATAATAGTAAACAAATTGCAGTTACATAATCTGCAAGTTTTGAAGCAGAAATTCCATTGGCACGTTATATCATATACTGAGTTTCAATGATAGTTCAACCAGAGTTGAACCCGAGTTATATGTCATGGAAACAAACACAGTTAAGAGTTTTCGTTAAAGATTGAAACTTAACGAAAATAGGTTGGTTGAACTGAGCTCGCGCACACAATTAAAAACGGCACACTGGCAAAGGTACAAAAAGTGAAAAAATCGCGCCTAGTTTAGACGTCAGAGAAAACTTTTTATTTAATGTATATATCTATAATAAAATTCATTTATGGAAAAATCTGGAGGAAGGCGGAAAGCAGAAATGGAAACGCATAGAGTTACTGCGTTGAGTTGTGTCATTGTGTGATTCCAACTCAACCACAACTCAACTCAACTCCCATGGAAACTCGGTAATAGAGATAAGTGACATTTTAGGATTTGACGAACGTTCGTTAAGTTTGTTCGTCCATTTACGTGGGTGCAAGAAATTATGAAACAACAAAAAACGAATCCTTAATACAGTCAAAGACGTTTTGACGAGGTGCTACCAGAGATAACATAATACTCCGTATAAAGATGCGACAGCTAGAACAAAAAAGCCGAACGCTTTTTGCCTCGGCAGGCCTCTGAGATTGCCTCCCCCTTAGCAACATGCAACATATTCGAGTGTCTAGCTACACAAGGAGGCGAACGTGGTCATGGTCCGCAGCACAAGAGATGCGGTGAGTTTGTGGATTAGGAAGCTAGAATTTTAGGGGGGCAAGGAAAGGAACTGACAACAGAATGTTTCTCGCAACATCTTTCTTTCTTTCTCTTTCAAACGTTTGCCTCTAGCTCTACATTGAAGGATTTCCCTGATGCTTTGTATTTTAACTATTTCTTAGAACATTCCGTGTATTTTTTTAATGACTGTCTGAGATCCACTATCAATTTCACTTGATTTCAAATTCTTGGTGAGAGGGTTTGCGATATTTTTAAAATAGGTGATTAGTTGAGGTTTTGGTTACTTTTTTTTATTTTCTGGTATTTCGGTATTGGCTAACTCGATTGATTTTGGAATCGAATTTAGGTAATTATTCTTTGTTTTATTTTATTCAAAATCTGGGACAAGTGCTTTTTATAAATGCTTGTAAAGTTAACTCCCCGCCCACAATCTGCTCAAAACAATTCGATCGTAATTGTTTTGGTAAAAATAAATTAAAAATAGGTCCAATACCTTTATAGGCTTCATGTCCAGTCAATTTTCAGGAAAAACGTATGACAGAAGGAATTCATTCATTTTGAAATCTTTAAATTGATCTAGTTCAAAAACTATTTGACATAGAAAGCTGAAAGTAGCACCAATTTCTTCAATAAGGCTTTAATACGTGATATACAATATATGTAGTATTATTAGTAAGAATAAAACTATAGTATTATTAGTAAGAATGAAACTTTTGTTTTTGGAATATCTCAAAATAATATTTCTCCAAATTTTTGAAAAAATTATATTTTGTACATACAATCTTAACGTACATATAATGCCAAAATTTAGGATAGGACGACATTGGGATCATATAGAAATAAATGTTTTTAGGTACTCAATGAACGCAATATAAAAAAACATTTGCCAAAAACATAGCCATTTACTAATTTGGGTATGGCGAATTAAATGGAAATAAAGTCAACCCTCTAACTTGATCGAAAACTACCCCCAGGACAACTCTTATTACTAAATTTTAGGGTTTCACACTTGCACTCCAAAAAATTTTTGTTTATGGGCTATTTATAAACTATGAGTAATTCTTGAGACCAAAATCAACCCTATCGGTGAAGCGGAAACCACCCCCACAGCAACCCCTAACCTTAAATTATTTTCTTTACGCCCAAAATGAAGGTTCACCACGCCAATTTTTAAAGTACATACACTAGGGCTTATACAAAAACCGACTTATAGGTACATATACAACTTTATCCATTATTATAGTCTCCCTCAATAGTGGTACATTCATTCCAACGCTTCTCTAACATTTCTATGTCGTTCTTATAGAACGATTTGATCAACCACCTCATTGCAGCCATATTTCTTGCCGGCGACCATCTTTCTTTTTTAATTTCAGAACAGGTAATATTCGCTTTAGGCTAAATTTGCATAAGTCGGTGTACGTAGAAGCAATTCGAAGTACAACTTGGGCGATTTTGCCTTTGTGGTACGGTGCATTAACTTGGTGAAGGGGCACTTGTTTTTCTTTGCTGTTTTCTTCGCGATTTCGTCGTTAGTTATGTAATATTCACTATGGATCCCCTTTCCTTTTCAAAATAGTCGAAGCACTTCCCAAAATAAGCGTCTGTCCCAGCCGAATTTTTCATGTTTTGTCACTTTGGACGGCTTTCCTGGCAGATGTCTACTTAGTTGATGGCCAATTCAACGGTTGGCTTCCCCGTCAAATCTGAACCCCACCCTATCTCTTCGGGGGTCCCCCAAGGATCGATTTTATTACCGGCCCTATTTCTTATCTTTATAAATAACCTATGTACTTTCGATCCCCTCCAACCCACTTCTCAGCTTTGCTGACGACGGTACCCTACGTTACTCTTACAGCTACGATAGAAGACAGACTCATGCCAATTCTGTCTTGATGATCGTGAATTAATGTTCAATTCTATTAATAACGACATTAATCTCATTCTAGAGTGGGGAAAAAAGAATCGTGTCGAATTCAACTCCACCAAAACTAAGTACTGTCTTATTTCGAAACAAAAAGCTCAACACTTCACCATCCTTAACAGTGGATGACGTTCAACTAATGGCCGACCCATCCCTACACATCTTAGGCGTGACATTAGCCAAAGACTTGCGATAGAATGACCACATATTCCAATCCGCCAAACAAGGATCCCAGTGCTTGGGATTTCTTAAGAGGTGCAAGTTCCTCCTCCAGCCATCGGCTCGTGCTGTTATTTATAAATCCTACATTCGGCCTCTTCTCGAATACAACTCCCTCGTTTGGGGCGGCGATTCGATAACCGCCTTGGTATGGTTAGATAAAGAGCAAAAAAGCGCACTTAAATTAATTCATGACGACACCGCCTGCTCCACCATCGACCCCTTGAGCCACTGTAGGAATGTAGCAGCACTGACAAAATTTTATCGCTACTATTATAGCGACTGCTCCTCCGAAATAAACGCTCTCCCGCCTCCCCGGCAATCTTATAACCACAACACTGGATTAGCCCAATCGTCTCATTCCTTCTACCTTCAACTCCCCCTTTCACGCACTCAACAAGATATGAATTCGTTTGTAAATAGAACAACTCGACTGTGGAATAATCTCTCGCAGCCAGTATTTCCGAGATCATACAACATCCAAGAGTTCAAACGCAGGGTTCATCGTCCTCTTCTCCAACACCCCTTCGAACCCTCATAACCCTTAACCTATCCCCCCCCCCGTACTAAGCTTGTGCTAGACATTGCACCATGACGATAAACGACATGACGCACTGGACGTACAAAGGGTGATTCCTGAGCTTAGCACTGCCATATAAAAACAATTCTATGGATATGACAGTAGTGGGGCCATCTATATGATGAACTTATTAAGTGTTGTAATAGATACACACATATGTCTTAATTTTCTTCTTCGTTACTTATTCTAACATCTCATCTTCTTTAGATTATATAAGTTTGATAATATCTGTTCGGATAACTCAATGTAGCTGTCAGAAGAAGTCCAATGTATAAATTTAAAACCGTTTTGTTTTTACTGGAAACCCCGAATTTCGAATTACAAAATTTTCTTGTAAAAACCGGTTTTTAAAAACTGACAAACCCTAACATACACCTATTAGATTAAAAATAAATTTTGGAAACGATACCTCTGCTCTCGGGCATCAGAAATCACCCGCACCATTAGCGGTGAGAGCTAAATTATTTAATTGAAGTTTAGGTATAAAATTAAATAATTTAGTTTTCATCCCCTAGAGGTGGGGTGGCTTCTACCTGAGGGATAGGCATGTTTTAGAAACCATGTCTTATATGAAATATACATATGTTCTTGTTCATTAAAAATTGGCAGTGAAACCTTTATTTTGGACATAAGAAAATAATTTAACTTCAGCAGTGGCTGTAGGGGTGGGATCCGCGGGTCTGACAGGGTTGACTTTGGGCCACAAATAGAGCAAGTGTGAAACCCTAAAATTTAGTAATAAGGGTTGTCTTGGGGATAGTTTTCGATCAAGTTATTATTCCAAAAGATAGTCCAAAAACAAAAGTTTCGTTCTTACTAATAATACTATATTGTATATCACGTATTAAAGCCTTATTGAAGCAGAAGAAATTGGTGCTACTTTCAGCTTTCTATGTCAAATAGTTTTTGAACTAGATCAATTTAAAGATTTCAAAATTTGTTAAAAATTTAAGATTTTCGACTTTTTGAAAATTTATAACTAATAAAATGGAAGTCCAAAAATTTGAAAACTTAGTTTCCACCAGAAGAACAAATATAAAGAAATTGTTTTTCACCTTCCATTGTTTGCAGTATATATTTACGAGCTCAATATTTAATTGTTGATAAGGGGACTCTAAAATGGATAAATCCTGTAATTGCAAGTCCGAGAATGAATTCCTTCTGTCATACGTTTTTCCTGAAAATTGACTGGACATGAAGCCTATAAAGGTATTGGACCTATTTTTAATTTATTTTTACCAAAACAATTACGATCGAATTGTTTTGAGCAGATTGTGGGCGGGGAGTTAACTTTACAAGCATTTATAAAAAGCACTTGTCCCAGATTTTGAATAAAATAAAACAAAGAATAATTACCTAAATTCGATTCTAAAATCAATCGAGTTAGCCAATACCGAAATACCAGAAAATAAAAAAAAGTAACCAAAACCTCAACTAATCACCTATTTTAAAAATATCGCAAACCCTCTCACCAAGAATTTGAAATCAAGTGAAATTGATAGTGGATCTCAGACAGTCATTAAAAAAATACACGGAATGTTCTAAGAAATAGTTAAAATACAAAGCATCAGGGAAATCCTTCAATGTAGAGCTAGAGGCAAACGTTTGAAAGAGAAAGAAAGAAAGATGTTGCGAGAAACATTCTGTTGTCAGTTCCTTTCCTTGCCCCCCTAAAATTCTAGCTTCCTTATCCACAAACTCACCGCATCTCTTGTGCTGCGGACCATGACCACGTTCGCCTCCTTGTGTAGCTAGACACTCGAATATGTTGCATGTTGCTAAGGGGGAGGCAATCTCAGAGGCCTGCCGAGGCAAAAAGCGTTCGGCTCTTTTGTTCTAGCTGTCGCATCTTTATACGGAGTATTATGTTATCTCTGGTGCTACCATTTCGAGTTTGACAAATTATGAACTTCGAGAAATGCTAAAGCATGTGTTTCATTCCCCCCTTAGGGGATGAATTTAGAAAAATCGGTGCATTGTAAATGTTCGCGATATTATAGGTTTGCATTGTAAAAATTTCAGCCCTTTAGGTCCACCGGTTTGGGATGTGCGATATCTGCCAGTCAGTTGCTGTTTTATATATAGAGACTAGTTAACACGGAGCGCGTTCAAAAACTCCTTCATGGTAAACCACGAGGTAAACTGTGATTATGATGCTTCATCACTTCACTTAACCACAAAAGTTTATGTTTAACCACGGAGTTTTTTGAAACCACCGTGGTTAACTACAAGCTAAAGAAAAGGAAAAAATTTTCCCGTAAAATAGTTTCCGCTATTTGCTTCAATTATTTCGCATGTGTCCATTAATTATTTATTAGCAAATATTTCGCAAATTCGTTTTTGATTTGTTCATTGTTTAACATTAAAACAACTGTCAGCGAGTTGTTTTCATTCTTCTTCTTGTAAACTATCGCTAACCGTGCTCCCAACAAGAGTTCAAATTTAATTACACCATGATAAACTACGAGAGTTTTTTAACGCCAAAAAGTTATGCTCATCGTTACGTTGTAGTTAACCACGGAGTTGTAGCTAATCTTTATATTCTTGTAGCTCAAAAACTATCTGATATAAGAAAGCTGAAAGTGGCACAAATTACTTCTGCTCTAATAAGGCTTCAATTAACTCCGCCTTCGTCTGGTACCAAGCCCAGGGTGTGATAGGAGGAGGGTGCCGAATCTACCGAATTGACCGGTAAAACTAGACAAGAAACCGCATAGATACACGAACTAACTATTCACGAAATAATGTTACTGCATCCGGCGTAGCCGATGCGCCAGCACTGGGGATCAGGGATGCTGGTGAGAAGTGGGTTACTGGCCGAACACCCAAATTAGTCACACCGATAATGGAATTTAACTTCGCCGCGTGGAATGTAAAATCGGGGCATCACGTCGGTCAAAAGGAAATCATAGCAATGGAATTGTTAAGATTTGGAAACCGAACACGTGCCATTGAGAATCATCAAACTTCTCCAAGCGTCGTACGATGGCTCAACCAGCAGCGTTCGTATTCGAAGCAACCTATCCGAGGAGTTCCCGATTCAATCGGGGGTTCGACACCTTCACCGACCAAACACTTCTCTTCAAAGTTGTGATCGACGCGATTATACGTGAAACATTCGATGGACGACTCGGAGTTCAATACGACGACAACAACTTCGTAGCCGACTTAATGCTCACCGATGATAGCGCTGTCTTCGCCGACACGGATGCCGAAGCAACGGATATCTTATACGACATTTCAAGCATTGCCCAGTCATACGGATTAAAAATCAATGCAGAAAGACCAAAGTGCTCACAACGGACGTATCGAGGGCCAGTGTTCACCTCGATGGAACCCAAATCGAACAGGTTCCGAGGGTCAAATATTTGGGATCATTGGTTGAGGAAGCGAAAGTAGCATCGACGGCCGAAGTTCACAGCCGCATCGGCCAGGCAACAGCAGCATTCACCTCGCTCCAGTGGTGCATATGGAAACGAACAAAAATTTCCACCAAAAACAAAAGTACGCCTTTACCGAACCTTGATCCTTCTGATTCTTATTTATAGATCTAAAACGTGGACACTACTCAAACTGGACGTTAAGAAGCTCGAGGTCTTCCAAATGCGATGCTTGAGGCAGATCCTCGGTGTCTCACTACGCAATCGCCTTCGACACGAGACAGTCAGACAAAGATGCGATCAGCAGACACTGATCGAAGAAAAAATGCAAAAACGTTGACTACGGTGGTTTCGACCTCTTTGCCGAATCGATGATGACCGTTTGCCACGTAAACTTCTCTGGCGAGACCGTCCCGCAGGCTGGAGAATCCAGCCATCGGCACCGAAGAAAACCTGGCTAAAGAATATCGAGGGTGACCTGAAGAATCAACGGTTATCAGTTACCGAGGCTCGAAACGTCGCCAAAAACCGGCAAGAATGGAAACGAATCGTGAATAGAGTTAAAGACCCAGCGGCACCGACAGCAGAGTATCCGTTGCGGGGACGTCCCGCTCGGACCGCTAGCTAACGGATCAAAGAAGAAAAGAAGAAGAAAGCTTCAATTTGATAAACAACATAGTATTATTAAATAAAAATAACACTTCTTCCGGTATTTTGAAATTTTTTTTTTGGGAATATCTCAAAATAATTTCTTTCTTCTTCAATGAAGAAAGCAGCAACACTGGATCTCGGACACAACCTGGCAAAAAATAGAACGCAGTAGGGCCTTCCTAAATAACGTAAACTCTACAAACGACCCGGGAAGACGTCACCAACTAGAACAGGAATACTCCCAATTACATCGTGAGGTAAACAGAAGTGTCCGGCGTGATAAAAAGTAGCAGATAAATAGCTCGCAGAAAAAGCCGAAAACGCGGCAAACACAGGCAACAGTAAGGTGCTGTACAAAATCACTAACCAGCTCTCGGGAAAGTACTCTACTAAGAAGCATGCCGTTAAGAATGCGGATGGAAGGCTGCTGTGTGGCGACGAAGAGCAACTCCAAAGATGGAGAGATTACTTCTTCGCCGCCCTGAATGGTACACTTACACAGGAACCTCAGGAAAACAACAACAATGCACAACTATATATGGCAGGCACTACGGCGACGTGGATTGCCTGATAAAATAATAGAATTGATAAAAGCCCTATATAACAATTCCAATGCAGAGTTCTCCATAATGGAAAATTATCCGACAACTTTCAGGTGAGCTCAGGAGTACGACAAGGATGCCTACTTTCGCCATTACTATTTCTTATAGTAACAAGTGACATCCTTGTCGGTGCTCTATATAGTAAAACAGGCGGCATACAATGGGGTTTGGTAGACCGCCTTAAGGATCGCGACTACGTGGATGATAACTGTTTTCTGGCCCACAGACAACAGGACCTCAAAAACATGTTAAACAATTTGGCAACAGAAAGTAGTCCAGCAGGCTTAAGGCTAAATCCGACTAAAACTAAAGAAATGCGGATAAATGCAAACACCATTGAACGGACTGCGCTGAATAACCGTGACGTGGAACTGGTCGACAAATTCTGCTACCACGGTAGTATTATTACCGAAAATGGCGGTGCAGAAGAAGATGTCAGTTCCAGAATAAATAAAGCACGAGGCGCATATGCATGACTGTTCCGCTTATGGAGATCAACGGAGATCTCAACTAACACCAAATTGTGGCTGTTCAACTCCAACGTTAAGGCGGTTCTTTTGTACGGTTACGACACATGGAAATTCACCCAATTCATCACAAGGCGCCTACAACTCTTCATCAACAGATGCCTTCGTCGTATCCTAAAAATCCGCTGGCAAGATAGAATTTCAAACGAAGAACTATGGCACCGTGCTGGCCAAGAAAGGAAAGACAACCAAATCAGGCGGAGGAAATGGAATTAGGTTGGCCCACTGACATATAGTAATGGACTGCTGATTGACGATGCTGAATGGCACCATTTTTCTCCAGAAATAGAAAACCTTTTCATGCAAACAAAAAAAATTTCTTCGAATTTAGGAGAAAATAAATGATAAGATGTTTGTTATAATTAACGGAAACAAATTTCCATCAATCATTTTTATTTATTAGCAGTTTTTTCATTGAATAAATGTATTTATTCTAAAACCGTGACGGTTATTTCCCCTGCTTAACGAAGTTTTCAAAATAGCTCAAGAGTGAGACAGAAGAACGAAAACTATACCTGTCTATATTTTTCTAATTATGTTTATATCGCTGACATGCGCTGACGATTACAGTTCATTGGGATTTAACGTGGGAGCGAGGCAGGAATAGTTTTTGGTGCCATTTTTTTGTATGGGATTTTGCTCATTTAGCAGTCCATTACTATATGTCAGTGGGTTGGCCACACCTTGCGATGCGAAAACGAAAATCTAGCTAAACAGGCCCTTGACTGGAATCCTCAAGGCTCCCGTCGAGCAGGAAGACCTAGAACAACGTGGAGGAGAACCCTACTAGAAGAAGCCGCAACAACTACGAGATCCTGGTCGGAGCTAAGAGTTGTCGCGCAAAACATAGTCCGCTGGAGGGCAACTGTTTCCGCCCTATGTCCCATGAGGGATTAAAGGAGTTTAAAGGAGAAGAATGATTTGTGTTACCGCCTACAAGGTAATCGAAAAATTCTACTGTAAATTTAGGAAAATGAAGGTCTTTACGGTGTAATAACTAGGTAAACGACGGTAATGTCTTGTGAAATACTTTCGTTAGAAATGTGATGTGCTTTAGCTTGTGAAATACTTTCGTAATAAATGCGATGTGCTTTTATAATTCCTTGTCTTTGTCTTGTCGGAGAGGCTTCGAATTTATTCCGTCCACCGTTAATGCTAAAAAGGGTAGCCAGTAAATAATTCTGCATGCCTTACATGGTAATCTATGTTTTCACCTGAAATAAGTACTCGTCTGTAATGCCTATTGTAAGTACTTACCGCTCTAGGACATCCCTATGTAAAAGTAACCTAATATTTCATCACAAATGATTTTTTTAGGTCGAATAACCTTTAATTAAAGACATTAGAAAATTTTTGTTTCGCAAAATGGTATGAACACGACAAAACCTCGGTCGTCATTCACGTTTGTCTATGAATGTGCATTTGGAGCTGTAAAGATTTTTGGTTAATCGGGAACGTACTGCGCGGCCACGAGTGGTGCAGAATAGTTCAAAGGCATCGGAGGCAAACGCATGCAAATTTGAAGCGTATTGGTTTTAGTTATGATGCAACAGCCGATTACCCTTTGCATGAATCAGTTTCGATTGGACCAATGAATATAGTTTGAAACTACTGCAAAGCAAAAATGAGGCACCAGGTTTATGTTGTCCAATGGCATTAGATGCACCTCCAAAGCCATTGTGATTTTTGGTCATGGGTAGTACACCTGAATCGAAGCAATTTTTGGAAATATTCAGGCATGCAATTCTTGTTTCCAAATGGCTTCGTTTGGTGCTACTAATATTATTCGTGATAATTTTAAACCAACTTTCAAGGTAATTTTCAAGCATGGCGTGTTATATGGCGTGTTATGTTTGTACTAAAATGACACTGCGTTACACGATTTTGGTACCCTCTTAACTGCTAGCTGGAATAAATAGGTAATGAGTCATAGATTAAATGTTCCAAACATATGTGGTATCCATCACGTCTAGTTTTCGAGGTACCTGTCAATTACTTAATTAAATAAATGTAATATGCAATTCATGTAAATGCCAATTTTTATCACACGGACGTCACATGGAAAAAAATTAAAGCGATAATATTTCGTTTCGAATGCTTATTGTGTTAATTCTGAAGAGCACTAATTTTAAAAATATTAAATAACCATAAAAAACGGTCGAAATCCTCTGAAAAATGGTGGAAAACTCGCAAAACTGAAAAACTTTGGAAAACCCTCAACATCAAGAACATCATTCAAAGCACAAAAGAAAAAGTTAAAGTTTCACGACATTTTGGGTTAACATTTTATAATATGACTTATTTTGAGTTTTTTTTTATCTCAATGATATAAACTTGATTAATGTAAAAAATTCTGGTGGATTTTATTAGATTTCTTTTAAATTTGTTTTGGCCTTTAAATTTTTAATATAATGTGGCACATTCTTACGGAAGAAAAATGAGACGTGATAAAAAAAGAATTTGTAAGTATATTTAATAAACGATAAGGGGGGCCTCGGTAGTCTAGAGGTAAGGCGCCTGACTGCTATCCCCAGAGGTCCCGGGTTCGAATCCCGGTGGTGCCACGGTCCTTCGCCTTTCCCACCTAACTTTCCTTCTTTCTTCTTCCCTCTTTACATTCCTGATTCCCCTGTCATAGCCTTCCCTAGTCCTTCCCCGATCCACCAAGCGCATGCCATCGGTTGGTTGATGAGATTCAACTCGTTTCAGGAGGCATAACACTCCAGCGAGTTGTTCTCGACGCCCCGATGTCAGAGTCGCGAAATGGTTGTGAGTAGGTGGAATCAAATATCGCGGCTAGGTTGTGACAGTTACTTCCTTCTCTTCTGTCTATCTTCCGGCTAGAGCTGCTGTTCGACATTGCACTCTATACGAATAAAATAGATTGTCGACAGTACAAAGGGACTTTCCCTAAGCCTCTAGTCTGTCATATAAAAAAAAAAAAAAAAAAAAAAAAATTAATAAGAAAACATAACATTTCAAAGCGGGTACTCATTTTTTTTTTCATTTGTAAGGCAGTGTTATATTCCTGTATTCGATTCTTTATTATTCAGATTCAAGGCCAGATTTACCACAGAGTAGGGTCTGCAGAGCTTTCATTAAGTACATTTGCAAATATGTAAATAAAGTCAGCTATTTCGCCGTATTGGGAGATCCTGTTGCAACTACATAGAAATGACGAAATTCATCAATATCAAATGGGTCAAATGGCTGCGCGAGAGTGAGACCCTGTTGTCTTGTCTCGCACCCCAGTGCAACAGTGATATTATAGTATTGTGTCGCGATAGCATCGCGTTACTCGCGAGAGTCAGTGTTGCACTCTCGAATTCCCCCCACCCTCCGTTTTTGCCATGCGGAGAATTCAAATGTATGGAAAATTCCTTCGTAGGCAGCCGCCGCCACGACCTCTGCGACAATCTGTTTGTGCCTTTAAGGGGGTAAAATTAAAGTTGAATATGAAAATAGATTTAAAAATTGTTGAAATGTTATTAAAAAACTTAGGAAATTTATTTTAATCCCACCCCTAAATCTAAACAGAATAAAAAGTACATTGAAAAAGACTTTCTTTCTGTAGATTCAAAAGAAAATTAAATGCAAAAAAAATTTAACATAAAATTAACATTTAAGAGAATTTTTATTCCCTTCAAATTAGTGTTCACTCTGGACGACATAACCTTCTCAAAAGAATATTCTCAGAGTGTTCACTTAGTTTTTATTCACACCACCCATTGTCTCCGTGAGAGTAGTGTGACTAGATTAGGTACGTTGCTCTCGATGAGAGAATGGGATGTTTAGAAGGGAGCACTCGCTCTCGTGAAACTCTTAATGGGTCGTTATATTAGCAGTAAAGAAGCGGTTTGGCGAATTTTTTCATTTGACATCCTACAGTAGCTCATTTTGCAAGTGGTCAGCGTGTGTATTTTACTGCTGAAAATGCTGTGTAAAGAGCGGTGGCGCCCCCAGATACGACATTGACTGCGTCTTTTTAAGTTGTATGAAATTGATAAATTTGCTAAAACTTTATTTTATGTACAAGTACCAGCCAATTTCACGTGGAACGCATCGGGAAAATAAAATTTGAACGACGCGACGGACGTAAGCAAGGAAATCGAGTTGAAGGTTTTGTAAATTTGTATTCAACGGAGCTTTGGGACGAGTTTATACGGTTCATCCTAATAATTTATTTACCTGTTGCTCATCAAATCTTCTTGAATTATGGAAATCTTACAAAGATTATATGACAGAAGATATTTTACATCGAGTAAGTCGCATCAATTTTAATGCAGCATTGGAATTTACACCCGAAATTTATAATGAATTGGTTATGATTGAGGATATGTATTTGATGAAATAAACAAAGCATTGGGGCAATTAGGTATGATATCGCCTAACCGACCAATGCATGATATATTGATTCAAGAATGTCAACGTGAATATGACCGCAATGATTGCTTTCGTTCAGTCAAATGTTTCGAAAAGAAAATTTTTGTCGTCTTACAGAAACCAAAGAAAAATTGAATTGAATGTGTATTTCCAAACATAGCACAGCACTACGAAAATCATGTTGGGTTGAACGAAAACGCGATTTAGGCAGCGAAGAACAAAGATGTCAATATATTGAATTTAGCTACCGCCGAATTTAGCTACACCCGGTAATTTGATTTCGTATAAGTCGGTAGATATCGTTACCAGCGAAGAAGATGTGGTAAATTATCCCACATAATTTTTGAATACATTGTATTTACCTGGATAGCCACCTCATAGCTTCAACTGAAAGTCGGAGTCAGTGTGCAATGGCACGAGGCTTGCTGTGTTTCATTATTTATGCTACATAGTTTTTATACCAAGTTCTAAGAAAATTTGTTGAAGCAAATAACTTCTCATACAACTGTTTCCACCCTGTTTTCCCCTTAGGGGTTGAATTCCGAAAAATCCATGACGCCATGTTTCATTATTTATGGTATATAGTATTTATACAAAGTTTGAAATAATTTTACTTAAGAAAAACTTCCCCCATACAACCTATTCAACCCTATTTCCCGCCTTTAAGTGCTGAGTTTAAAAAAAATGGATGTCTACGTCATTATAGGGATGCATCGTCAAAATTTCAGCCTTTTAGCTCCCGCGGTTTTGATTAACCCCATTTCACTCCCTTAGGGGATGAATTTCGTCATTATAGGGACGCACTGTCAAAATTTCAGCCCCTTAGCTCCAGCGGTTGCTATGCGTTGTTCGTTAGTCAATTACTTTTTTACAATAAAAAAAGTAAAGAAAAAAACTCCCCTTACAACCTATTGAACCCCATTTCACGCCCTTAGGTAATAAATTTTGAAAAATAATGAACAACGTGTTTCATTATTTTTGGTGAGAAGTATTTTTTACTAAGTTTGAAGAAATTCTGACTTAAGAAAAAAATTTCCCTTATAACCTATTCAACCCCATCTCACCCCCTAAGGGGATAAATTTCGAAAAATCCTGAAACACATATTACATTATTTATGGTTAGGAGTATTTTTACTAAGTTTGAAGAAAATATGACCAAAGAAATTAAACATCCGCATTCTTAACTGCAAAGCAAAAATGAGGCACCAGGTTTATGTTGTCCAATGGCATTAGATGCACCTCCAAAGCCATTGTGATTTTTGGTCATGGGTAGTACACCTGAATCGAAGCAATTTTTGGAAATATTCAGGCATGCAATTCTTGTTTCCAAATGGCTTCGTTTGGTGCTACTAATATTATTCGTGATAATTTTAAACCAACTTTCAAGGTAATTTTCAAGCATGGCGTGTTATATGGCGTGTTATGTTTGTACTAAAATGACACTGCGTTACACGATTTTGGTACCCTCTTAACTGCTAGCTGGAATAAATAGGTAATGAGTCATAGATTAAATGTTCCAAACATATGTGGTATCCATCACGTCTAGTTTTCGAGGTACCTGTCAATTACTTAATTAAATAAATGTAATATGCAATTCATGTAAATGCCAATTTTTATCACACGGACGTCACATGGAAAAAAATTAAAGCGATAATATTTCGTTTCGAATGCTTATTGTGTTAATTCTGAAGAGCACTAATTTTAAAAATATTAAATAACCATAAAAAACGGTCGAAATCCTCTGAAAAATGGTGGAAAACTCGCAAAACTGAAAAACTTTGGAAAACCCTCAACATCAAGAACATCATTCAAAGCACAAAAGAAAAAGTTAAAGTTTCACGACATTTTGGGTTAACATTTTATAATATGACTTATTTTGAGTTTTTTTTTATCTCAATGATATAAACTTGATTAATGTAAAAAATTCTGGTGGATTTTATTAGATTTCTTTTAAATTTGTTTTGGCCTTTAAATTTTTAATATAATGTGGCACATTCTTACGGAAGAAAAATGAGACGTGATAAAAAAAGAATTTGTAAGTATATTTAATAAACGATAAGGGGGGCCTCGGTAGTCTAGAGGTAAGGCGCCTGACTGCTATCCCCAGAGGTCCCGGGTTCGAATCCCGGTGGTGCCACGGTCCTTCGCCTTTCCCACCTAACTTTCCTTCTTTCTTCTTCCCTCTTTACATTCCTGATTCCCCTGTCATAGCCTTCCCTAGTCCTTCCCCGATCCACCAAGCGCATGCCATCGGTTGGTTGATGAGATTCAACTCGTTTCAGGAGGCATAACACTCCAGCGAGTTGTTCTCGACGCCCCGATGTCAGAGTCGCGAAATGGTTGTGAGTAGGTGGAATCAAATATCGCGGCTAGGTTGTGACAGTTACTTCCTTCTCTTCTGTCTATCTTCCGGCTAGAGCTGCTGTTCGACATTGCACTCTATACGAATAAAATAGATTGTCGACAGTACAAAGGGACTTTCCCTAAGCCTCTAGTCTGTCATATAAAAAAAAAAAAAAAAAAAAAAAAATTAATAAGAAAACATAACATTTCAAAGCGGGTACTCATTTTTTTTTTCATTTGTAAGGCAGTGTTATATTCCTGTATTCGATTCTTTATTATTCAGATTCAAGGCCAGATTTACCACAGAGTAGGGTCTGCAGAGCTTTCATTAAGTACATTTGCAAATATGTAAATAAAGTCAGCTATTTCGCCGTATTGGGAGATCCTGTTGCAACTACATAGAAATGACGAAATTCATCAATATCAAATGGGTCAAATGGCTGCGCGAGAGTGAGACCCTGTTGTCTTGTCTCGCACCCCAGTGCAACAGTGATATTATAGTATTGTGTCGCGATAGCATCGCGTTACTCGCGAGAGTCAGTGTTGCACTCTCGAATTCCCCCCACCCTCCGTTTTTGCCATGCGGAGAATTCAAATGTATGGAAAATTCCTTCGTAGGCAGCCGCCGCCACGACCTCTGCGACAATCTGTTTGTGCCTTTAAGGGGGTAAAATTAAAGTTGAATATGAAAATAGATTTAAAAATTGTTGAAATGTTATTAAAAAACTTAGGAAATTTATTTTAATCCCACCCCTAAATCTAAACAGAATAAAAAGTACATTGAAAAAGACTTTCTTTCTGTAGATTCAAAAGAAAATTAAATGCAAAAAAAATTTAACATAAAATTAACATTTAAGAGAATTTTTATTCCCTTCAAATTAGTGTTCACTCTGGACGACATAACCTTCTCAAAAGAATATTCTCAGAGTGTTCACTTAGTTTTTATTCACACCACCCATTGTCTCCGTGAGAGTAGTGTGACTAGATTAGGTACGTTGCTCTCGATGAGAGAATGGGATGTTTAGAAGGGAGCACTCGCTCTCGTGAAACTCTTAATGGGTCGTTATATTAGCAGTAAAGAAGCGGTTTGGCGAATTTTTTCATTTGACATCCTACAGTAGCTCATTTTGCAAGTGGTCAGCGTGTGTATTTTACTGCTGAAAATGCTGTGTAAAGAGCGGTGGCGCCCCCAGATACGACATTGACTGCGTCTTTTTAAGTTGTATGAAATTGATAAATTTGCTAAAACTTTATTTTATGTACAAGTACCAGCCAATTTCACGTGGAACGCATCGGGAAAATAAAATTTGAACGACGCGACGGACGTAAGCAAGGAAATCGAGTTGAAGGTTTTGTAAATTTGTATTCAACGGAGCTTTGGGACGAGTTTATACGGTTCATCCTAATAATTTATTTACCTGTTGCTCATCAAATCTTCTTGAATTATGGAAATCTTACAAAGATTATATGACAGAAGATATTTTACATCGAGTAAGTCGCATCAATTTTAATGCAGCATTGGAATTTACACCCGAAATTTATAATGAATTGGTTATGATTGAGGATATGTATTTGATGAAATAAACAAAGCATTGGGGCAATTAGGTATGATATCGCCTAACCGACCAATGCATGATATATTGATTCAAGAATGTCAACGTGAATATGACCGCAATGATTGCTTTCGTTCAGTCAAATGTTTCGAAAAGAAAATTTTTGTCGTCTTACAGAAACCAAAGAAAAATTGAATTGAATGTGTATTTCCAAACATAGCACAGCACTACGAAAATCATGTTGGGTTGAACGAAAACGCGATTTAGGCAGCGAAGAACAAAGATGTCAATATATTGAATTTAGCTACCGCCGAATTTAGCTACACCCGGTAATTTGATTTCGTATAAGTCGGTAGATATCGTTACCAGCGAAGAAGATGTGGTAAATTATCCCACATAATTTTTGAATACATTGTATTTACCTGGATAGCCACCTCATAGCTTCAACTGAAAGTCGGAGTCAGTGTGCAATGGCACGAGGCTTGCTGTGTTTCATTATTTATGCTACATAGTTTTTATACCAAGTTCTAAGAAAATTTGTTGAAGCAAATAACTTCTCATACAACTGTTTCCACCCTGTTTTCCCCTTAGGGGTTGAATTCCGAAAAATCCATGACGCCATGTTTCATTATTTATGGTATATAGTATTTATACAAAGTTTGAAATAATTTTACTTAAGAAAAACTTCCCCCATACAACCTATTCAACCCTATTTCCCGCCTTTAAGTGCTGAGTTTAAAAAAAATGGATGTCTACGTCATTATAGGGATGCATCGTCAAAATTTCAGCCTTTTAGCTCCCGCGGTTTTGATTAACCCCATTTCACTCCCTTAGGGGATGAATTTCGTCATTATAGGGACGCACTGTCAAAATTTCAGCCCCTTAGCTCCAGCGGTTGCTATGCGTTGTTCGTTAGTCAATTACTTTTTTACAATAAAAAAAGTAAAGAAAAAAACTCCCCTTACAACCTATTGAACCCCATTTCACGCCCTTAGGTAATAAATTTTGAAAAATAATGAACAACGTGTTTCATTATTTTTGGTGAGAAGTATTTTTTACTAAGTTTGAAGAAATTCTGACTTAAGAAAAAAATTTCCCTTATAACCTATTCAACCCCATCTCACCCCCTAAGGGGATGAATTTCGAAAAATCCTGAAACACATATTACATTATTTATGGTTAGGAGTATTTTTACTAAGTTTGAAGAAAATATGACCAAAGAAATTAAACTCCCCTTACAACCTTATTCAACCCCATTTCACCCCCTTCGACTCTTTTTCCCCGATAAAAAGTAGCCTATGTCCGTCTTTAAGGTCTAACCTATCTCTGTAGCTTTCATCAAAATCGGTCCAGCGTAACAGAGAGACAGCCAGAGTTACTTTCGCATTATAATATTAGTAAGGATCATATATTGCTTTCAAAAAATTTAAGTTTTTCTAAATGGAACACTTTCCCACCATAAAAAAAAAATTCCTTCAGGTCAACTTGATGTTAGTACCTTGTGATTGGCTTCCTTTCAACACACATACATACATTAAACAATTTTATTTCATTACAGTAACTTTTCTATAAAATTAGAAATGTTGAAAATAGAATAGAATTATTTTAAAACTGCAGTTTCAATTCATGACCACCATTGCACACCAACAGTTAGAGCTTTTTGTTGGTTTTATTTAATTTACAAATACCATAGTATTAAGAATCTGTCTAAGAACGTGTAATTCGAATTTGTAATTTGTCTTTATTCGCAATGAATTCAAGTCATTCCTTCCAGTTAAATCAATCTTATTTAATAGCTCCAGAAGGATATTTTAGATATATAGCTTTACCGAAAGAAATTAATTAATTAACTATAGAAACCAGCGCTGTTAAGGAGAAGTAGCAGGTGCCCAGTTGCGAAATATTCTTTATTTAACGTAGCATTAACATAAAAAGCATAGCCGTGTTTATGTTAATGTTTGGTTAAATAAAGAACATTTCGAGAAGAGACTTAATTGTATTAGCGATTTTGCGAAATCATTAAATTCGTTCATCTATATGATAACAAACATTGACGCCCACCGATTAAACAAAAAGGTCACACTGCTGAGTACCGTGTGTCTTATTATGTGCATAATCATATTATAATAGAATCTTTTATTCCTAAAGTGATTATACAAGGACTAGGAAAAGGCTCGTGACGTTTTCTTAGTATAATTCAAATGGTTTTCGAATAGTATGTGAAAATAAATTTATTTATACATTTATTCGCCAAACAAGGCACACTTAACCTTTACAGGGTATTTCAGACTTAATTGTTACCTGAGTATATTAGATATCGGCATGGGCGTAGCAATGAATTTGTGCAGAGGTGGGCCAGATTTTAAAGCATCGTTACCGACTGACTACAGACAGAGGTTAAACAAAAAAACAATTTTTTTAAATTTTTTAGTTCGTAGACTACCTAGGTAGTCAGAATTAAATATAATTAAAAGCTAGAATTCAATATAAATATTATATTCATTAATCGAAATTTACTCTTCTACTTTTCTTTAAAAATTCCTGGAAGACTTGATCTGCGCTTATATGCTGCACAAATAAATTTTCAATGTTAATTAACGCTAAATTAGAGGATCTGCCTTGTTTCATCGATGGCCGTATCCAATTTTTTATCCTTCGCATCGCAAAAACTGAAGACAGGGTATCGACTATGAATTCATTCAGCTCATTTGGTTGCTTTGTGTTTTAGGCATTCGTAACTAGTCCAGACGCTAGAGCAGCGAAACCTATAACTTTTGGTTTTGGCGGACTTTTTTGGTGGAATTGGTCAGAAATGACATCCCCAACAATATCTAGGGGGTGCGCAAGCATGAAACTCAGGAAAATTTGTGGTATCCCAAAAAATGAAATATTCACTAAAAGTTCCCTGGTTTTTTTTACTTTTCTTGTTAAATATCTCTTAACGAAGGCTTCTAGGCGAAAAATTTGTTGGGCATGTTTTGTTCGTTATTGCATTTGCTAAACCTTACCCTAAGGTGGAATTTTGAAATTTGAATTTTTGCATTGCAAAATAGCCGAAAACTGCGAAAAAAAGTACCTCCCAAGTTATCACAAGGAAAGAAGAGACCATTATTTCCCAATTTAATTTTGGCATTAGATAGTTAAAGGAAGGCATGTTTAACTTATATCCAAAACCCGATCACTGTCGATCAAAGAGGCGACGCCAGGAATGCTAGGCGCGTTTCAAATTCGCTCGAAAAAGGACAAGGTTTCTATTGAGCACAACTTTCAATAAAATATTGTTAAACATAATTTCTTAAACAAATTAAAAAAATTACCGAATTTTGATTGAATTTTTTTTTTGTTACTAGCTGGAAGCCTTTTCGATTCGCTACCCAAATGAAAAAAAAAGCTAAATTGGTGCAATAGAAACTTAGTCTTTTTGACGTGACAACGTCTATTAAATCGGTTTAAGATAGGACGCGCGTGTGAAAATGTCCCGCACACAAAAAAAATTTGCTTCGAAATATATAATTTATTAATTGAGAATAATCGCTGAGTTGGCAATTTCTCTGGGAAAAATACCTTAGTTGCAGTTTTTTGCCAAAAAACTTAAAAAATTTAAAAACCAAAAAAAAAAATATTTAAAAACCAGAATTTTAATGATTGGATATTATAAAGAGAGTCTTAGAGCATACGTAAAAAAATCAGGACCAACATGGGAGATTTTCTTTTGGCGCAGTAACAAATTTAACTTTTTAAATTCACTTAATTGCAAAATGCATTATGCAAAAACTATTTGACCGACAGTGATCGGGTTTTGGATATAAGTTAAACATGCCTTTAACTATCTAATTCCAAAATTAAATTGGAAAATAATGGTCTCTTCTTTCCTAGTGATAACTTTAAAGTGAGGTACTTTTTTTCGCAGTTTTCGGCTATTTTGCAATGCAAAAATTCAAATTACAAAAATCCACCTTAGGGTAAGGTTTATCAAATCCAATAACGAACAAAACATGCTCAACAAATTTTTCGCCTAGAAGCCTTCGTTAAGAGATATTTAACAAGAAAAGTAAAAAAACAGGGAATTTTTAGTGAATTTTTCAGTTTTTGGACTACCGCAAATTTTCCTGGGAGTTTCATGCTTGCGCACCCCCTAGATATATTGTTGGGGATGTCATTTCTGACCGATTCCAAGAAAAACGTCCGTTACATCACGCTAAAACCACTGGAAATGCTCCAGCGCCCGGACTAAACGGCTCTAAGGAAATTTCGTTTGCATTCGAAAATTCGAAAGAGCAGCGAGGAAGGTTTTCACTATCACCATGGAAGAAAAAGACCTGTAGGCAGGCCGAAGAAAAGATGGACTGCTGCGTTTGAACCAAATGCAAAGACACTTCTCCAGACATCGAGCTGGAAGCCAAAGTTCTATTTGGGCTGCAGCGCCATTGGAAGAAGAAGAAGGAATATGTGGAGCAAATTTGCCATCGCTTGAAGAATACCTACTTCATTTTCTCCTTTGGTGAGGTACTTGGTCCAAAAGTACTGCGGCCACTCTCTTGACCTATTGCACTACTGCATTGGCATCATGATAGCTTTCAACGAATGGTTGTCTTATACCTGGACCTGCTTTAGCGTATGCATTGTTCGATTCCCGATTTTCTCTGAGCTGCACAAGCGCGGATTCCAAGTTGGTTAATAGATAGGAACGCATACAAACCTCTACGCAAAAAAAGATTTACAATTTTCGAATACATTTAGGTGCAAAGCGTGACGACTGAGATGAACTCTTTTTTTAATGTGACAGACTAGAGGCTTAGGGAAAGTCCCTTTGTACTGTCGACAATCTATTTTTTTCGTATACAATGTCGAACAGCAGCTCTAGCCGGAAGATAGAGAGAATACAAGGAAGGAACTGTCATATCACAACCTAGCCGCGATATTTTATTCCACCTACTATCAACCATTTCGCGACTCTGACATCGGGGCATCGAGAAAAACTCGTTGAAGTGTTATGCCTACTGAAACGAGTTGAATCTCATCAACCAAACTATAGCATGTGCTTGGTGGAGCGGGGAAGGACTAGGGAAGGACAGGAGGAATCAGGAATGTAAAGAGGGAAGAAGAGAGAAGGAAAGTTATATAGGTGGGAAAGTGGGAAAGGCGAAGAACCGTGGGACCGTGGCGCTGTCGAGATTCGAACCCGGGACCTCTGGGACAGCAGCCAGGCGCCTTACCCCTAGACTACCAAGGCTTCAAATTGAACTTGCTTGGTACTCGGTTTTAACGTATAAGCAGCGATATGTGTAGTAATAAAAAGTATCGAGTCAAAAGTATCGAGTACCGATATGAGTAGAATTGAAAGCCAAATAGTCATATTAATAAAGTACCGATTTCGTATCTCTATGTATGGCTAGTCAGCTTGACATCAGGCTAGCGTTTTCATCATAAGCGAGAGATAAGAGATAAGCGACAAATTATTTATGACGTAACAAATTAGCGACAAATTATAGACCTAGACCCGTGCGTGCTGACTCTTTGGCTAGCTATACCAAGGTATACCTGCCGTTTCCATGGACGTAGAAGAGCGCCAAAAAGTGGATTTGTATTTTGCTTTTATGGTTGTGTCATAACTGAGTTTCTATTGGAGCCCAGTTGAGTCGGATTTGAATTTAAAACTCAACGACTTAACTCTATGAACTGCACAATATCATACTGAAGATGATAGGCGCATACTTATAATTTATCTATGGTTCTAATTTGCGTTATATGTACGTATCTATGGCTGCATCAAATGAACTTAGTTCCCGACTTTTTGCCTTTTCTTCCGTAAGGGATTATACTATTTATCTAAAGCTGGTAATAAATCTTGCATTGTGCTGCAAGTGTATACTGCAATTAGTAGTATTTCAAAGACTGCTGTCATATGAAAACGGCACTGTATTGTATGAGATAAGCGCCATACCCACGCAAGCAATACAATGCAACACAATTATGCTTCTCTGGCTATATCTCCATTGCCATTGCGGTCACTACGTTGCGTCATGCACCGCGAACCAATTATAATCGTAGTTTAACGGTTGACCTCCAGAGCAGGCTAATTTAAAAACTCTTTTTTAAATTGTTTCAAGCGTTATGTAACATCATTGGTTTTAAAGCGGATGTATCTTGTTTTTAATAAGTGATTCATTTTTATTCTGGGGTGAGCCAGAAGGATTTTGTGGTGGGGCTTGCCCTCCTGGCCTCTACCTTGCTATGCCCAGGCTATCGGCCCTATCCACTGAGATACAGGGTATAAATTTTGAAGTTTTTAATATGCTTTAAGTTCATTCACTCTAGCATGGATTTTTGTAGCGCTTTGTATTTAGGCTTGTGCATTCTACAATTCGATATAAAGAAAAGAAACTTGAGCGGCTCCGTTCAGAAGATATGTAGTCTAAATTCGATATTTCGCATCCGAAGCATCCAAAATTCTTCGTCTTTTAGCATTTTCTCAAAAAAATGCATTATATAAACCATTTTTTTTTTCTTTTGTTTCTAATACTTATGTTAAAAAGTAATTAATTGGAGAAAAAAATTTTTTTTCAGAGTAGACTGTTTAACAATTTAGTTCGCAATAATTTTAGCAATGAATTGAATTTTGTTGACTGTAATGCCTTTTCTCGATAATGTGATGATTACTTCTCTTCGTCGTTAGCGTGACAAGCTGACAAGTGTTCAGAATTGCAATATTTCGAAAATTTTGAATTATTTTATTTATGACTAGCAAAAACTTGCATGCGTTGCAAAGCCTTTTAATAAATAAAAATAGTCTGAGATAAAAAAAGGTATAATGAAATAAAATAAAGAACAAATCTGCAAAACATGATTTAGGGTACATACAGAAACTTAGTTACCTGTAAAAAATATGTTACCTATAACTTTTCTTAAAACTCGAGGTTGAGCACCATCCATCGGGAATATTTTGTACTACGTGCACAACAGATACATATAGTGATGAGCAAACGCAAGAACAAGACAAGACTAATCTAGTCTTGTTCTTGTTCAGTCTGTCTTGTTCTTGTTCTTGCAAGCATAGCTAAGTCTTGTTCTTGTTCTTGTTCTTGCAAACATACCAATTGGATAAAAAAAGAGTAGGCAGTGTGAAACATCTACCTAAATCTTTTCGGAAAATTTTGCTTCGAAATGCAAAAATATTGATTCTGAATATCGTTGACATGCAAAGTCATTATGTACTTATGTACAAATGCTTTTACAATTATCATACTAAATATATACACATATACTTGTATCTATAATAATTACTTGAGCATAATAATCAATTTTATGTTTTTTGTTTTTAGTAGAATGAATTTAGGTGGAATTTTTGCAAGAATCTTGCAAGAAATCTTGCTCTGGGTCTTGTTCTTGCACAGTTAGTCTTGTTCTTGTTCTTGCAAGCTTAACTAAGTCTTGTTCTTGTTCTTGTTCTTGCAAAATGTGCAAGAACAAGACAAGACTGCAAGAACAAGACCACTTTTGCTCATCACTAGATACATAGCCGAATAATTTGGAGTTAGCTGGACACAAACCGATAGGCATATTTTTATTCTTAATTTTATGTTAATTCGATTTCTTTTTAGGTTATTCGTGTTGTGGTTTTGTTTTTTAGGTTTTGGGGTCAAACATTCTCCTCCGCCTTGAACGGTCACGTTCAACGGAGACATTAATTTTGCTAATGTGTTTGTCGGCCATAAGAATTACGTTAATTGATCTATAGGCAAGCGACAGATTTTGGTGATTGGCCACAGAAATGTATTGTGAGCCGTTCGGACTTGCACTACTCGTATCAGACCATCTTGTTCCGGGAATGTTTTTTCTAAAGTGCCTAGAGGCCATCTCAGTGGTGGCAGGTTATCTTGCTTAATGAGAACAATGTCACCAACTTGATATTTAGTTGTTCCTTGAGCCGCTTCTGCTTTGCTGGAGTTGGTTTATGTAATCCTTGGTCCACTTATCCCAAAATATCGCGTGAGAGAGATACATTATCGTCAGCACTTGGCTCTGGTATGGCGTTGAGTGTGTGTCCAATTAGAAAATGCCTGAGGGCTAGAACCAATGGATCATCTGGGTCATTTCTAACGCTGTGGACATGAATTTTGGCAAGCTTCAATTTGAGTAAATATTGTGGTATATTCTTCGAAGGTGTAAATTGAATTTCCTATCGCAATTGAATTCTGATCGCACTATAGGTAGCCCTAACCACGAAAATCGGCTTCATACAGTAAGCCAAGACCTACTTTAGCGAGCCTAAGTATTTATATGAGCTCTTAGAGGTTTTGAATTCGAATGACAAAAAAGTGTTCCCTCGCTTTCTTTCGACAATCGGTTCAAGTTCTCGGTCTAATCCGATGGTCGGATATGATAGCCGGAACCTATAATCGGTTGTGATAATCGGATCCAGTAGTCGGCTTCGAGTAAAAATAGTTTAAAAAATGCGCTTTTATTTTAAAATTAGTTAAAAATTAAAAATGTGTATACAGTTAAAATAATAGAATTGTGTAAAGAATTTTTGGGGTTAGAATAAAGTTTCAAAGGAATACGATATTCTATAGGTTTTTGAATATTAAGCTCATTAAATTGCATAATTAATGCATTCCAAATCATCTATTTTTGGCTGGGGCGCCAAACACAACAATCTCTCCATCGAACTCATTTTCATCATTTGCACCTAATATTTGTTTTAATAATGACATAACAATTCCACTTATTGATCTCCTTAAAAAACTGAAAACGTGCGCAGGTTCACATCACTTAAGAAGGATCTATCTCTGAAAATTGTATAGTGTAAGGACAGAAAATGTAAAATTAAATTCCCAAGATAGAACTAAAATTTATTTTGTAAATAAAAATTGACATTCTGATCTGATTATTCACAAAATTTTAAAGCATTTTGGGGGAAATTATCCATTGCAATAGGAGTCATAGGAAAGCATAATTTACACAACGCTACCAATGAGTGGTTGAAAAAAAGATTGTAGATTGATCGATCTCGCTAGCTCATACTCAATAACTCAATGGCAGTAAGTTGAACAATGTTTCCGCACAAAACTATCCTTAATATAAGATGACACTCATCAAACTGTGTAACTAATAATCAAATTGACCACGTCCTAATCGAGAGAAGAGGTGCCCCGAGTAAACTGGACATAAGAGCAATGAGAGGAGCATACTGTGGGCTCGGACCACTATCTAGCCAAGTTGAAGTTGAGAACGCGGATAGAAACGAAAACGCAGAGAGGGAAAACTTAACCATAATACGATATATGTAGATAAGGTGAAACTGGTAGCAAGAAGAGATGCCTACCAGAATGCTGTCGTACAAAACTAGATAGAGGTAGAAGAACAGCCTGACATCAACGAAAAATTAAAAGTAGCATAAAGGGCGTAGCAGAATAAAACATTAGGCTGGGCCCCCGGGCAGACTAGAATTGACTGGTTTCACCAGGACTGTCTTCAAACAAAAAAGAAAAATCGTAGAGAAGCTTTGCGGAAGGAAGAAGAGATAAAGAGGAGGATCTTAGACCGGATCTTACACATTTTCAACTTTTCAAGAAGAAAATCGAAAGGCTCGCCTGTCACTGCTATACGTATACACTCATATTCATACATATTCGCACACTCATAAAAATGTTGAACGAAAACACAAAAGTTGAACGCAAATTTCCATTCCATTCTGAGCTGCTTTCCATTTTCCTTTCAACTCTAGTCTGTTTCAAACTTCGCAATGGAGTGAAAGAGAAAAAACTTGAACGTCAAAAAGTGGAATGCAAAGTTGAATGTGTAGAACCGGTCTTACAGATCCAGGAAGGCTTCAATGAAGGGAGAATTAGACAAGCGTATAAAGGAACTCAGATCACCAATAAGTCTCAGCCAAGAACGGAAATCTGCAAAGACATAGATGGGAACCTACTAGCAGACCCTGATAGGATAAATGAAAGGTGGATAGAATATTTTCAGAAGCTATTGAATTCAGAGACAGAGGCATTTGTAATTCCTCAAGATAATATCTCAATAGAGCCACCAACACTGATAGGAACGCGAAGCTATAAAAAGCAAAAAAACCACAAATCGCCAAGCGTCGATTCTGAGCTGCCAAAGGAAGGAGGACTACAACTATTGCGAAGAAGAAGTTATACCAGCACCAGCTACAAAACCCTCACAGCCCTTGTGAAACAAAAATTAGAGCCTATAGCGGAAACCCCGTTTTTAGGACAAACAGGTCAACATCGGATCAGTTGCGGATCTTGAAATAAATTCTGCAGAAAACCCGGAATGGAATGTAGATATATACCATATATTTGTGGATCAACAGGCATATTACTCAATAAACAGTGAAACTATACGAGATCCTTTGCGAATCAGGAGTCCCCTTAAAGCTCGTCCAACTGATAAAATGTACAACAAATAGTTCACTGGCGAAGTTAAGGATACAGAAGGCTGTAACACAAAAGTTCGAAGTACGACAAGAACTTAAACAAGGCGATGGGCTGAACCAATGCTATGGTAGCGAGACTTGGATCATGACACAGTACATAGAGGAGCGAGTCAACAGGTTTGAGAGAAAAGTTCTCAGATGCATAATAGGCCAAACCAGAGAGGATGCAATATGGCGCAGGAGATACAATAACGAGTTGTACGACATTTTTGACGACCCACAACGCTCAACTTTAATAAAAATTAACATATTAAGACTAGCCAGCCACGTAATCAGGATGGAGGACAATCGTATTCCAACACGCCTTATGGCATCAGAAATTTCGGGAAATAGTCCAGCAGGTAGACCTAGGAGGAGATGGATAGACTATGTCGCGGCTGAAGCAAAGACAATGCTCAACATCCGGAAGTGGAGACTTGCTGCAAGGGACCGAAAAAACCTAGAGGATCTCAAGGATTGATTTGGGCTGCAGCGCCATTGGATGGATGCATGGATGTGCAATAAATTCCCACACACACACACACACACACACACACATATATATATATATATATATATATATATATATATATATATATATATATATATATATATATACATATATATATATACATATATGGGTCAAAACGCGTCAACCGGATCAGTGCTCCGGCCAAAAATTGGTAGCACCTACAAAGATGGTTTTGGGCTTAAAATTTTCGTTTTTTTATGAACTTTACGATGTCATCTGGCTCCATGGCCGAATTCTGGATGACTAATCCAATATGGCGCCCAGAAGTATGAAAAATGAAACGCGTCAACCAAAACAAAGCTCCGGCCAAAAATTGGGAGCACCTACAAAGATGGTTTTGGGCTTCAAATTTTCGTTTTTTTATGAACTTTACGATGTCATCTGGCTCCATGGCCGAATTCTGGATGACTAATCCAATATGGCGCCCAGAAGTATGAAAAATCAAACGCGTCAACCAAAACAAAGCTCCGGCCAAAAATCGGGAGCACCTACAAAGATGGTTTTGGGCTTAAAATTTTCGTTTTTTTATGAACTTTACGATGTCATCTGGCTCCATGGCCGAATTCGGGATGACTAATCCAATATGGCGCCCAGAAGTATGAAAAGTCAAATGCGTCAACCGAAACAAAGCTCCGGCCAAAAATTGGGAGCACCTACAAAGATGGTTTTGGGCTTAAAATTTTCGTTTTTTATGAACATTATATGCCAAAACTTACTGTGGTATTTTTTTAAACAAAATGGTGTACGAAATTAACAAATTTAAATAAGGGGGATTCAAGTTGGCAGATATGAATTTAGGAAACTCGAAAGTTATTGCAATATTAAAGACCGTTTTCAGAAAATTCTGTTTTGTTGTTTGGGGCTTATGACAATGTTTGTATTATTAGATTATTTACAATCAATACAGTAGATCAAAAATAGTGCCTCTAGATATCGAAAGTTGTATCTAATGAAACACATAATCTCCCGATCACACTTTAATTGTTAGAAATAATGTTTAAAAATTGCTAGTGAGATTCTCAGTGTTTATTGATTTTGTTGTGGCTAGAAATTCTTTACATTTGAAATGCAGTAATTTAATTAAGGTACTTGACACAAATTCAACTGAAAAGATTAATAAGGTTCACTGTTTGAACATACTAACGATTTTATATAATTTCAAAAATCGTACATAGATTGTTGTATATCGGGATATAAGTACGAATATAACAGTGCCTTAGTATTTGTGAGAATAAATGGACAGGTTGATTACAGATCATATTTCTGAGATGAATTATTTTCTCAAGGTAGTGTCATTACGTACTTTTCTCTGATGTTTTTATCTTTTTTACCGATTATATAATGAATAGTAACTTGCTTTTTCAATATTAGTGTTAAAATAAAAAGAACAGTTAAGGACCATTGTGTCTTCTTACTATATCTCATAATATTTGAAACAAGATGAAAAAAGACATAATGTTTATTTCATTACTATATTTATTTACTTCTAAATTACATTAATACTGAAAAATGTTTGATTCACTCGCATCAGAATATCTTTTAATTATTATTTTTTTCCCAGAAATTGGAATGAAAGCGTGATTCTTTTGGATGTTGGGCACAAAGGGCACTGTTTTGTAAGTTCGTTTCAGAAACTGTGAAGTCCTGTCGTGATTTTCCTTGCTGTAGTGAAATATTGTTATATTTTTAAATTTTGATTTAGCCCACTCGTAGAGGGTTGTTGAATTTAAAATAGCTTTGCTTGGATCGACTTGTAGACTGTAACGTACCGCCTCTCTTTTCAGAACGGCGCCCAGACCGTCACATGGACCTTTCCCATGAGCAGTGGCATGAAAGTGCCATTCCGCTGATATATTAAAATCGTCCTTATGATTCATCAGATTAATCATATTAAACCTATTCTTAAAGTGCTGTTTGGCACCATCACTCACATAAATTATTTTTTTTACCTTTGAACACACCTTTTGTATTTCCGGTATTACCGTCTTTTGCATCAAATACACTGCTGCAGTGTCATGTGTTGTGCAATTCCATAGCAAAATCATATTACGATGCTTTATTTCCTTACCACAACTATAGTAAAAAATAACTGTAAAAACTGAGCATTGATCATTGTTGTAGTGAAACGCTTGCGCAGCATCTTGTGCAACATAAGCGTAATTTTCAGCAAAGTCACACTGAAGCAGTACTTCACCTTCTGTTAGAATTCGTTTTTTATTGCTTATAAAAGTAGACTGAGCTTTTGAAAGAAAATTATGAGGAATGAGTTTCTGTAGATGCTCACTCATATTTTCTACAAAATCTTCTGAATCAAGACATTCTTGTTTTAAGGTGCAACGATCACTAGCTGTCCATACGCTGAATATAATTTGTCGTACTGTAGATTTCTTAAATAACTCTACAAGTACATTTGAAAAAAGTTCCATGTCCGGGCATTTATCACATTCGAGTAATTGACAAGCAGCAGTTACGTTTTTGCATAAAACGTAAGTAATACAGTCATTGTAGTTTTTCAACGAGACTTCTGAATTCTTAGTTAAGTGCTGCAGTTTAGCTGCATCAATCATATTCTTGAAATTTTGATGAAGAACACAAACACATACACTGTGAGTACCAGATTTTCCCGCAGTAACACACCACTTTGGTCTGAGCTCAGCGAATTTTGTCAGCCCAATAGCGAATTCTTTAAATTCTTCCTTAAATTGTGTATGCAGTACTTTGATGTCACTCAATAATAAACGCTTCTGCATTTTCACCTTTTGACCATCAACGCTAACTGAAATAGTTTCTCTTCTGTTCGGCATTATCCTACTATTTAAATCATTTTCATAAAATTCAATTACTTTAGAAATAGTATCTTCCGGTAAGTCCTTTCCTTTTTTCATCGGTGGAATCGCTAACACACCATCAAACTTTCTAAGATCTTTTGATTTTTTTGCCATACGATAAGAAGTGCCGAACTCTATAGCTATTTCACGGATACTCCAACATAGTGGGGCGATCGTTAGTATTGATACTCTAAGAGGACTATTTTCTGGCAAACTATGAAATTTTTGCTTAAGACCATCCAAAAGTTTCTCTAGCTGCTGTTCCCTTGACAAATGTACTTGTTTCGTAGGTGATGAATCGGTATCCTCGATGGATACATCAAGATCTTGGCTGATGTCACTGGTAGGCGTATTGTTACTTTCCATTTCACAAGACAAATTTCTACACTTTTTACAAATCTTCGCAAATGAAGATATACGAGTATGTGGAAATTTTTCCTGAAGCCTCTTTGGTATTTTTCTTAAAACCTTACCAGTGTGCCCTTCAATTTGTAATGGATTAACGCATCTATCATTATGTACTTTCAAATCTTTATCACGAGATTTATTCACTTTTTTCCCATAATTCCGACAAATGATACAAACTTTGTTTTAAACTATACACTCTATATACACTCTGCTGCAACTTTACAAATCCACTCAATAAATGGCGATTTTTTCTATTTCTGAAAGGATTTCTGAGAACCTTTATTCTATGAAAATTTTTCGGTTACCAATAAAGAACGTACGTCAGGATGATTTTAACGTTTTCTGAGAATTTCAAAATTTGTGCTGTTGCATAATTATAAATCCACCAGTCTATGTGAAGGTTTGGTAGAGTTAGGGCTGCCATCCGTTAGGGTTTCTTTGGATTTAAAAGTGAACGGTGTCCAAGGCCGTCCGAGCGTGGTTATACAAAGTGCCATTTTATGAGTCTTCATCCGCCTCTTGAATCCGCCATATTAAATTTTAGTTATTCCATAATGCACTTTCTATCAGCTACTCTAAATATCCCGGAAAAGTAAATTCTGTAAAAAACAAAACCGCTACAGTGATTTTTGGCATATTATGGGTTTCAATCCGCCATCTTGAATCCGCCATATTGAATTTTATGTACTGCGGCTACGTTACTGATCAGCGATCCACCCACATGTATTTGCAGTGATTTTCTGAATTTTTGTACTATTATAGGGTAATTAAGGCAAAATTTTTTGATAATTAAGTGAATTTTTGATACTTCTGGGCGCCATATTGGATTAGTCATCCAGAATTCGGCCATGAAGCCAGATGACATCGTAAAGTTCATAAAAAAACGAAAATTTTAAGCTCAAAACCATCTGTGTAGGTGCTCCCAGTTTTTGGCCGGAGCTTTGTTTTGGTTGACGCGTTTGATTTTTCATACTTCTGGGCGCCATATTGGATTAGTCATCCAGAATTCGGCCATGGAGCCAGATGACATCGTAAAGTTCATAAAAAAACGAAAATTTTAAGCCCAAAACCATCTTTGTAGGTGCTCCCAATTTTTGGCCGGAGCTTTGTTTTGGTTGACGCGTTTGATTTTTCATACTTCTGGGCGCCATATTAAATTAGTCATCCAGAATTCGCCCATGGAGCCAGATGGCATCGTAAAGTTCATAAAAAAACGAAAATTTTAAGCCCAAAACCATCTTTGTAGGTGCTCCCAATTTTTGCCGGAGCTTTGTTTTGGTTGACGCGTTTGATTTTTCATACTTCTGGACGCCATATTGGATTAGTCATCCAGAATTCGCCCATGGAGCCAGATGGCATCGTAAAGTTCATAAAAAAACGAAAATTTTAAGCCCAAAACCATCTTTGTAGGTGCTACCAATTTTTGGCCGGAGCTTTGTTTCGGTTGACGCGTTTGATTTTTCATACTTCTGGGCGCCATATTGGATTAGTCATCCAGAATTCGGCCATGGAGCCAGATGACATCGTAAAGTTCATAAAAAAACGAAAATTTTAAGCCCAAAACCATCTTTGTAGGTGCTCCCAATTTTTGGCCGGAGCTTTGTTTTGGTTGACGCGTTTGATTTTTCATACTTCTGGGCGCCATATTGGATTAGTCATCCAGAATTCGGCCATGGAGCCAGATGACATCGTAAAGTTCATCAAAAAACGAAAATTTTAAGCCCAAACCCATCTTTGTAGGTGCTCCCAATTTTTGGCCGGAGCTTTGTTTTGGTTGACGCGTTTGATTTTTCATACTTCTGGGCGCCATATTGGATTAGTCATCCCGAATTCGCCCATGGAGCCAGATGGCATCGTAAAGTTCATAAAAAACGAAAATTTTAAGCCCAAAACCATCTTTGTAGGTGCTACCAATTTTTGGCCGGAGCACTGATCCGGTTGACGCGTTTTGACCCATATATATATATATATATATATATATATATATATATATATATATATATATATATATATATATATATATATATATATATATCTATATCTATAAAAATCTCGTGTCACAGTGTTTGTTACCGTACTCCTCCGAAACGGGTTGACCAATTTGCATGAAATTTTTTGTGTATATTTGGTAGGTCTGAGAATAGGTCGTAGGCTATTTTTTATACCTTTAACCAAAAAAACAGCTGCAAAATTCAAACAAAAATGGTAATTTTAGGAATTTTCACTTCATTTTAGTTTCAATAGCTTCATGGCCTACCTATTGTTTGACAAATGTAAAATTGTCATTAAATTGAATCATTACATTTAATGAAAATTTCAAATTTACGCAGCTGTCAAACAATAGGTAGGCCATGACGCTATTGAAACTAAAATGATCCATGGCGGCCGTCTCAAGAGGGCGGTGTACCACTTTCTTCACAACCACCTCGACATGGGTATCAAATGGAAGGGTATGATAAGTAGAATACAATAAGCAATGCAGTATACAAAATATATCTTTAGATCCATGGCGGCCGTCTCAAGAGGGCGGGGTACCACTTTCTTCACAACCACCTCGACATGGGTATCAAATGAAAGGGTATGTTAAGCAGAATATAATAAGCAATGTAGTATACAAAATATATCTTTAGATCCATGGCGGCCGTCTCAAGAGGGCGGGGTACCACTTTCTTCACAACCACCTCGACATGGGTATCAAATGAAAGGGTATGATAAGTAGAATACAATAAGCAATGTAGTATACAAAATATATCTTTAGATCCATGGCGGCCGTCTCAAGAGGCCGGATTACCACTTTCTTCACAACCACCTCAACATGGGTATCAAATGAAAGGGTATGTTAAGCAGAATATAATAAGCAATGTAGTATACAAAATATATCTTTAGATCCATGGCGGCCGTCTCAAGAGGGCGGGGTACCACTTTCTTCACAACCACCTCGACATGGGTATCAAAGGAAAGGGTATGATAAGTAGAATACAATAAGCAATGTAGTATACAAAATATATCTTTAGATCCATGGCGGCCGTCTCAAGAGGCCGGATTACCACTTTCTTCACAACCACCTCAACATGGGTATCAAATGAAAGGGTATGTTAAGGAGAATACAATAAGCAATGTAGTATGCAAAATATATCTTTAGATCCATGGCGGCCGTCTCAAGAGGGCGGGGTACCACTTTCTTCACAACCACCTCGACATGGGTATCAAATGAAAGGGTATGATAAGTAGAATACAATAAGCAAAGCAATGTAGTATACAAAATATATCTTTAGATCCATGGCGGCCGTCTCAAGAGGCCGGATTACCACTTTCTTCACAACCACCTCAACATGGGTATCAAATGAAAGGGTATGTTAAGCAGAATATAATAAGCAATGTAGTATATAAAATATATCTTTAGATCCATGGCGGCCGTCTCAAGAGGGCGGGGTACCACTTTCTTCACAACCACCTCGACATGGGTATCAAATGAAAGGGTATGATAAGTAGAATACAATAAGCAATGTAGTATACAAAATATATCTTTAGATCCATGGCGGCCGTCTCAAGAGGCCGGATTACCACTTTCTTCACAACCACCTCAACATGGGTATCAAATGAAAGGGTATGTTAAGCAGAATATAATAAGCAATGTAGTATACAAAATATATCTTTAGATCCATGGCGGCCGTCTCAAGAGGGCGGGGTAACACTTTCTTCACAACCACCTCGACATGGGTATCAAATGAAAGGGTATGATAAGTAGAATACAATAAGCAATGTAGTATACAAAATATATCTTTAGATCCATGGCGGCCGTCTCAAGAGGCCGGATTACCACTTTCTTCACAACCACCTCAACATGGGTATCAAATGAAAGGGTATGTTAAGGAGAATACAATAAGCAATGTAGTATGCAAAATATATCTTTAGATCCATGGCGGCCGTCTCAAGAGGGCGGGGTACCACTTTCTTCACAACCACCACGACATGGGTATCAAATGAAAGGGTATGATAAGTAGAATACAATAAGCAATGTAGTATACAAAATATATCTTTAGATCCATGGCGGCCGCCTCAAGAGGCCGAATTACCACTTTCTTCACAACCACCTCGACATGGGTATCAAATGAAAGGGTATGATAAGTAGAATACAATAAGCAATGTAGTATACAAAATATATCTTTAGATCCATGGCGGCCGTCTAAAGAGGCCGGATTACCACTTTCTTCACAATCCCCTCAACATGGGTATCAAATGAAAGGGTATGATAAGTAGAATACAATAAGCAATGTAGTAGACTCAATATACCGATTCATGGCGGCCGACGCAAGACCCATGTTCTTTGAGGCATTTCATCTGTGTAAAATTCATATCTCGAAAAATATTAAGTCAATGGATGGTTTTTATTGTTTACTATTGACTTATGGGTGCAGCGTAGGCGCACCGGGTCCCAGCTAGTATATATATTATATATATATCTATAAAAATCTCGTGTCACAGTGTTTGTTACCGTACTCCTCCGAAACGGGTTGACCAATTTGCATGAAATTTTTTGTGTATATTTGGTAGGTCTGAGAATAGGTCGTAGGCTATTTTTTTATACCTTTAACCAAAAAAACAGCTGCAAAATCCAAAAAAATGGTAATTTTAGGAATTTTCACTTCATTTTAGTTTCAATAGCTTCATGGCCTACCTATTGTTTGACAAATGTAAAATTGTCATTAAATTGAATCATTACATTTAATGAAAATTTCAAATTTACGCAGCTGTCAAACAGTAGGTAGGCCATGACGCTATTGAAACTAAAATGATCCATGGCAGCCGTCTCAAGAGGGCGGTGTACCACTTTCTTCACAACCACCTCGACATGGGTATCAAATGAAAGGGTATGATAAGTAGAATACAATAAGCAATGTAGTATACAAAATATATCTTTAAATCCATGGCGGCCGTCTCAAGAGGCCGGATTACCACTTTCTTCACAACCACCTCAACATGGGTATCAAATGAAAGGGTATGTTAAGTACAATACAATAAGCAATGTAGTATACAAAATATATCTTTAGATCCATGGCGGCCGTCTCAAGAGGGCGGGGTAGCACTTTCTCCACAACCACCTCGACATGGGTATCAAATGAAAGGGTATGATAAGTAGAATACAATAAGCAATGTAGTATACAAAATATATCTTTAGATCCATGGCGGGCGTCTCAAGAGGCCGGATTACCACTTTCTTCACAACCACCTCAACATGGGTATCAAATGAAAGGGTATGTTAAGTACAATACAATAAGCAATGTAGTATACAAAATATATCTTTAGATCCATGGCGGCCGTCTCAAGAGGGCGGGGTAGCACTTTCTCCACAACCACCTCGACATGGGTATCAAATGAAAGGGTATGATAAGTAGAATACAATAAGCAATGTAGTATACAAAATATATCTTTAGATCCATGGCGGGCGTCTCAAGAGGCCGGATTACCACTTTCTTCACAACCACCTCAACATGGGTATCAAATGAAAGGGTATGATAAGTAGAATACAATAAGCAATGGAGTATACAAAATATATCTTTAGATCCACGGCGGCCGTCTCAAGAGGGCGGGGTACCACTTTCTTCACAACCACCTTGACATGGGTATCAAATGAAAGGGTATGATAAGTAGAATACAATAAGCAATGTAGTATACAAAATATATCTTTAGATCCATGGCGGCCGTCTCAAGAGGCCGAATTACCACTTTCTTCACAACCACCTCGACATGGGTATCAAATGAAAGGGTATGATAAGTAGAATACAATAAGCAATGGAGTATACAAAATATATCTTTAGATCCATGGCGGCCGTCTAAATAGGCCGGATTACCACCTTCTTCACAACCCTATCAAAATGGGTATCAAATTAAAGGGTATGATAAGTAGAATACAATAAGCAATGTAGTAGACTCAATATACCGATTCATGGCGGCCGACGCAAGACCCATGTTCTTTGAGGCATTTCATCTGTGTAAAATTCATATCTCGAAAAATATTAAGTCAATGGATGGTTTTTATTGTTTACTATTGACTTATGGGTGCAGCGTAGGCGCACCGGGTCCCAGCTAGTATATATATATATATATATATATATATATATATATATATATATATATATTTATATAGGGGAGAGTACCCCAAGGTGGACACCAATCTTTTAAACAACCGTAAAATCCAAACAGCATTACATATCTTGTACAATTATACATTTCCTGAAACCTTGATTTATAAGCTAACTGTTCATGGAACACAATTTCGATATAATCAATTATAACCAAAATTTTATTTGATCTTAAAAATATTAAAAAATTTCGACTTTAAAAAAAGGTCCCCCAAGGTGGACACCTTTGAGAAATCCACTCCAAAAGTTGCAAAAATAATCCGAAAATTAATGCCCTTTGCCAATTTGGCAAAATCAATATTTGCAAAATCCGTTTTCCGTTTGTACGATGACATCCTGGCAAAATTAAAAAACCTATTGTTTCAAAACATATACTCCTGCATTTAGGAGGAAGTAGATCGATTTTTTACCCCGGGGCCCCGATGACTGTCGCTACGGCACCATACTCACTGTGTGTGACTGCGGACACTGTGTGAGTCACATACCTGTGTGTGTATTTCTCTTCCAACATTCATAAATATAAATTGAAATCGTATGTGCACAAATTTTAGTAAAAAAAGCAAGTGTCCACCTTAGGGTAAAAAAAGTGTCCACCTTAGGGTCAGAACGCAATTTCTTTGGAAAACACGATAAAAATTATCTACTAGCAATATCATGCAAATCTGTTCAGAATATGTTTGTTTAGTACGTAAGCAGAGTCACAAAGGTATTTCCCTTTTCGGAAACAGTGTTTTCGATCATTTAATCCCAGTTATTCGAAGCCTCTTCAAAACTTTCAGAGTGGCTTTCTCGTACTGTGTAGTGCAGCGGACAAACAGCCACGACTTGACACATCATGACATAACCAAAAACTGCGTCTTCACAAACTGTAATAACGACATGAAGCGCACAGTGGTACTACCTGATACAAAAAAAATTTCCCAGGGTGTCCACCTTGGGGGGATGTCCACCTTGGGGGACTCTCCCCTATATATATATATATATATATATATATATATATATATATATATATATATATATATATATATTTAATATTATTTTTATTCGACCATGACTTGAATTTTGAATATTAATTACTCGAATGCAAGACGCCCAATGTTTTTAAAAATTTTTTGATTAATGTATGAGATATCAATAAAAAAGGTATTCAAATTTCACATTTTGAATTTGGAATATGATCCTTCAATCGATCTCCAATTAGTTTTTTATACACTCTTATTAGTAACCAAACTAAAAGACCTTTCAACGAGCTCAGTCAGAAAAGCCGAGATAAGTGAGGGGCGATATTTCTTTATTCTGCACGCCGCTAGAGCCGGGCCTGTTTTAGGCCACGGAATGTTGCCTTAGGAAGATTAGATTAAATAGGGCAAAATTTAAAAATTCATCCATACTGAATTTTTGTGCAAACCTACATACTATATATGTATGTATATATTTTGATGTCCTAATAAGATCCTAAAAAGTATAATTATAACTCGAAAAACTTTTAACAGTAAAAATCACTCTGAATATTGTATGTTTTCACTTAACAAAATAATTCCTTCTTTGCATGCAAACTGCTATTGAATCTAAAACTGAAAATAAGACGAGTTTCTGAAAATATTTTTATTCTGGTGTAAAATAAAACAAAATAATACTTTGAAAAGTTTGCAGATTATTGTTGCAAATCGGAGTACTGTATTAATATTATAGTTCTCCTGTTTATCAAAACTTCCCAGCCAAAGGGATTCCTTTATCGATTAAAAAGTTCACTTCGAATGAGTGTTTTCTCTCCACGTCAATCCCACCATGAACCTTCGAATTTGTTTTGGGCCGTCCTATCGACCAACTCCGAAAACAACAAATCGTCGACGCCAGAAATTATTATTTTTTTCAACGATTTTTATCATAAGCACCCCTAAGTTATGACTATAATACATTAGGAGTGTTTTTAAGGTTTATGGCAAAAGAGGAGCGTAATAAAAACATTACGCGACACGCTGATTTCCAGGCTGAGTTGCGTGCAAAATGAAAAATAAAAAGAACCCAATTCCGCAGAAACACATAAAATTCAATATTTGTCTAAAAGGAGATTCAGTTTTATTACAAGGCGCGTCAGAAGTAACGCCGAATGATATTAATAGTAATTTTGCATAACGGCTCATATAATGCCCAACAAGGAACGCAATCAGGAACCACTTTCGCTAAGTAATTAGTAAAGCCAAATGCTTGCAGGTTTCCCCAAATGAAGTTGCAAATAGACCAACATGTAAGTATGTACTTATATCTGCATTTAAATTGAGTAATCTGGTAGCGGATATAATCGAATGTTGGAACCAATACCAGTACTTTGCGTGCTATATTAGATGTTTAATTACTGTTATCTAATATCCGAAAACTGGAACGAAAACACTTGAAACTAGGTAATTTGGTGCTGTCTCTCGTAAATTATATAGGAATACATTTTTGTTGATGTGGTGATAAAATGAAGGCCAAATTTAGTATCAATTTATAAGATTTCCATGTTTGGAAGTTTAAATTGATAGCTTACAGTGTCGGCACAATACATACTACATACAGTGGCTCTCAAAATTATTTCAACAGCTACAGAATAAATGAAGATTTTGCATTCTACACAAAGTTTACTGTAGATTTATGGGATTTTTGATGCATTATTATCTACTAAAAATTATTTATTTTTGGACAGGACTATATTTAGTGATGAAAGTAAGGTTTTAGTTTGAAATTCAGGTGGCCGCTTATATGTATGGAGACAAGAAAATACAGAGCTGGAACCAAAAAACTTGATTCCAACTAAGAAGCAAGGCAGAGAATACGTCATGGTTTGGGGTTGCATGGGAACAAATGGAGTTGGAACTTTGGTTTTCATCGATGGGATCATGGATAAATATAAATATGTATATCGATATTTTGAAAAAACCATTTAAAATCATTTGCAGAAAAATTGAGAATGCCAGCTGTATGGAGGTTCCAGCAAGATTACGACCCCAAACAAACCGGGAAATGGGAAATAGTCAAGAGATGGCGTATATATAATATTCCTCAGCAAGTCAAACGCTCAGTTACCGGCTCTCAACCCAATTGAAAATTTGTGGGCATATCTTGAAACCCAAATAAATAAAAGGGAAATTAAAAATAAAAGTGTATTTCAACCTGTTCTCCAAGAAGAATGGCCCAATATTGATCCTGAATATACAAGCAAGTTAGTAAGATTACTGAACACTCGTCTAAAATGTGCTACCCAAGCAAAAGGTAGCAATCATTAAAGCATTAAATATCGAAATTGTCAAAAACATATCTAGTGTTCAAATAATTTTGTGACCCATGAATTTCTATCTTAATGTTATGTTGTACTTGAACTATATTTATTAACATTTTCTTTTTTTTCTTTTGAGAATAGTTTTATTAAAGATTTTATAGTAATAATACATTAAAAAAGACCATCAATCAGAATAAACTTTGTCTAGAATGCGAAATCTTCATTTATTCGGAAGCTGTTCAAATAATTTTGAGAGCCACTGTACATATGTACATACATATATCGTTATTGAGAACTGAATAAATTTTTCATGTAGTCAAATCCTACTAAAAAACATTAAAAATGTAAATTTTATGTTCGTGGGCGCGGGTATTGTTTATTGGAAAAGCTAAATACACTCCGCCGCCGTCTGGTCCTAAGTCCTGGTTGTGAAAGGAGGAGGGCGATCGACCTGCCGAATTGACCAGAATCCGGAAACCGAAGAAACTAGGCAAGAACCCGCATGGATACACGATCTAACTATTCACGAAATAGTGCTACTGCATCCGGGGCAGCCGATGCTCCAGCCCTGGGGACCAGGGATGCTGGTGAGAAGTGGTTTACTGGCCGAACACCCAACAGGAACTGTGCGAACAGGACATCCATCGGTCAAAAGGAAATCATAGCAATGGAACTGTTGAAATGCAAAATATCAGCTGCTGCGCTATCGGAACTACGACAGACATTGACGATCAAGATCAATTGACGAAACGATGCCTCTTTGCTATTCCGGTGGTGAGAGATGAGAGGCCGGCGTCGGCTTTATAGTCGACCGACGGGCTGCCCGCAGCGTTGTCGCATTTCAACCGATATCCTAGCGTTTGGCTTTTGTAACCATCGGTGGAACGATTAAGACCCATATCGTATCCGTTTATGCGCCAACCGAGACCAGCACGGACGCTAACAAGGACGAATTTTAAGATCAACAACAGAAGCTGGATATGATACCTCCAACCGAGTTAATAATACTAGCGGGGGACTTCAATGCACATTCATGAGCAGATCAGGAATAATGAAGCCGCCTTTCGAGGTTACAAGAGCTTCCCGAGTGAATCGGTCCGTGTAGAGTATATAAAACTAAGAAATTCCTATAAAGCCACCATCAGGAATGTCAAAAATTCATTTGACAGCAAGTTGAGAAGTAAACTCTTTAATGCAACCTCTGGTAGCAAAAACTTCTGGTCCTTGGTAAGTTCCATCAAGAAAAATTTCACTACTTCCACAACTCCTTCATTCATCCACGATGAAAAGGTGATAACAGACAGAAAATCCAAGGCCAAGGCATCTCTGTTTGCTTTAAATTCTTTTTTAACCGAAACTGATACGCTACTGCTTGTTCTTGAGCGCAATGCTCATTTAATGGACAGGGTTTTCTTCAGGACTCGCGAGGTGTAGGAGCTCAAGGAGCTCGATGCCAACAAATCCACTGGGCCCGATAATATACCACCTATCGCACCCTCCAGACCCCTAACCTATCCTTTCTCCTCTATCCTTCAAATCAAGCTTACTACTAGACACTGACCATGACTTGAACGACATGACAGACATGTAGTACAAAGGGTGATTCCTAAGCTTGTATTTACCACATAAAAAAAAAAAAAAACAATGCGCCTCACCTTTGGCTAAACCTCTGCGCAAACTTTTTGCCCTATCATACTCCTCCAGAGTTTACCCAGACTCTTGGAAACTTTCCCATGTTCAGCCAATACTGAACAAAGGTGAATCCAGCCTTCCCTCCAACTACCGCCCAATAGCAATTACTTCTATGCCCTCCAAAACCATGGAGACGATAATCAACAAAAAGCTTATGGGATATCTAGAATCCAACCAGCTTATAAATGACAAACAATACGGCTTCCGACAAAAAAGATCCACTGGTGATCTTTTAGTTTGCTTTACAGAACACCTCAACCGAAGTTTGCGTGGATCTGGGGAAACTAGTCTGGTTGCTTTAGATATCTCCAAGGCTTTGGATAGAGTATGACACTCAGCCTTGTTAGCTTACCTTAAAGCTATTGGAATTAACTCGCTTCTCTTCAGTTGAGAGTTTCCTTTCCGGCCGTTCAATTAAGGTAGTATTGGATGGCGACAAATCTGAATCTCATCCCATCTCTGCGGGGGTCCCCCAGGGGTCAATTTTATCACCGGCCCTATTTCTCATCTTTATAAATGACCTACTTTCAATCCACTTCGCTGCTTCGCTGACGACGGTACTCTACGCTACTCGTACAGCTTCGATACAAGACAGACACATGCCAGATCCTGTCTTAATGATCGCGAACTAATGTCCAACACTATTAATAACGACATTGAACCAAGAAGAATTGGGAGTGAATACTGGACCCGGCGATCGGGCGAGAGTTTAAAATGGGATTATTCAACAAATTCGCTGTGCTCGTAATACCGGACGATATCGATGTAGAAATAAGGCAATTGTCGGAGTCAATTGTGGAGTATCCAATGGAGTTGTGTCCACCTATCCTTAAAACGAACGCAGCCATGGATCTCGGACAGTTGTCTGGACCTCGTCGATTAGCGGAAGCGAATGCAACACGTCGACTTTGAGTTAAAGTCATCTTTTAGGTAAATGTGTATTCTTTTAGGGTGAGTTGCACCAAATCATTGATTAAAATTATTGTTAAAATTAACTTTAACAATAACAAAGTTGTTAACGTTTCAGTTTGTAAAAATGAGTTGCACCACCCAATCGTTTGCTAAAGTTATCGTTAACGGCTACATACTTTGATTTAAATTTACATTTTTGTGCATTTATAAGTTTGTGGGTTTATTGAAAATGGCACCCCTATATGGGTCTATGACAACTGTCATAAGTTAACAATAAAAATAACACTAACCAGCCAAATTTGCTTGGTTAAAGTTAACGTTAAAGTGTTACGTCATGTTAACAATTGTTAAACGGTGCAACTCTCGTTTGTCTAATGGGTCGATCAAGCTTTTGTTACGGTTAAAGTTAATTGGTGCAACTCACCCTTAGTAAAAAAATCAAAAACTTGGTTTACCCCGTTTAGCAGAAATGTAGGTTGAGCAAAATGCTAAAAAACGAAGAAAATTGTGATTTTGCTCATGCTTTGAACCTATATATCTTCTAAACGGAGTCCCCAAGTTTTTGATTTTTATACTAATTAAAAGAATGCGCATTTACCTAAAAGATGAGTTAAAGAATATAATTCGTCTACTAGTTATTCAACTCTAAATATATTTAAAAAAAAAATACTTTGGTAAACCCCCTGTATCTTAGTGGACAGCTCCATCCTTAGACCAAGTTTTTCCTCCAAATAGATCCAGGAATCACCCCTAAAAAATTAACCACGTTGCCCAGCTTGAACGTCTGATAACCTAGTCACGAATGAGTCCATATGAGTATTTTAGATTACTTTGATATCTCATAAATGGCGTGAGGTTACGGGGTAGAAAATCAGAAGACTTTATAACCCCTTATTAAGAACCCTAAGAGGAAGCTCTGTGCCAATTTTCAGCCTGTATCCAATCATTTCCGCTGTTTTTAATACGCTTTTATTAGCTTCACTTGTAACTATGTAATAAAATCTTGTAAGTTAAATTTGACCCACTTCCCGGTTTCCGATTGAGCTGAAATTTTGCACACACGTTTAGTTTGGATGACAATGTAATCTGACTATTTTGTAAAAAAATCAAGATGACGGGTCCAGGATGGCGGCTGAATTTTGCAATTGTGTTCGCCGACCCCCCGACATGGGTATCAAATGGATGGGTATGCCAACTACAACACAATTAGCTGCGTGGCGTAATTCTAAATTCAAAATAGCGGCCAACACATGGTGGTGACAAGAAAATGGTAGAAGCCATATACATAATAGACTAAAAAGTAGAAAATAAAATATATAGTTTAAAAAAACCAAAAAATACGCTTTTAATTTAAAATGAACTAAAAAGTATAAAAATAATTTTTAATGTAAAATTTTTATTGCTCCAGCCAGTATATGGGAACAACCCACGTTTCGAAATGTAAAAAAGCGTGGGGCGCTAACGAAAAGTTCTATTGTTAATAAAATAAGGAAATAGGTAACGAGCCCCACGCTTTTTTACATTTCGAAACATGGGTTGTTCCCATATACTGGCTGGAGCAATAAAAATTTTACATTAAAAATTATTTTTATACTTTTTAGTTCATTTTAAATTAAAAGCGTATTTTTTGGTTTTTTTAAACTATATATTTTTACTATTGTACTATTTTTACAATGTAATGATCAAGTGTTGATCTGCATTGAGGCCTTTTTTGAATTTTTGTTTATCCAATATTTTCAATTCAATATTTTTAGATGTTGACTTACCTCTCACATGCATCCATTGCGTAAAAGTGCCCGGAATTTGTCATTTCATTTCGTACATAAACGCGATGCTGCAAGAATGGTTCCGAAATAACCTTTTCCAACTCCGATATGTTCAAAGCTCTCTCTCTCGCTGCCTTTTCAAATGGTATGCTTTAGAGGGCGGTTAGTAAAAACATTATTAATAATAACGCATCTTACTATTTTTTTTTCTTTCTTTTGCAAAAAAGCCTTTTATAGAAAAATACCATTATTGACCAAACTTTGATTTAATGCATAACCGCTTGGTTAACCAACAAATTTTCACTCTAACTTTCGAAATTTTGAAAATCTTTATAGTGCGATTTGAAGCTTGAAGCCTTTTAGCACCGTCAGCAATCTTTAAAATATATCACTGCCCGATATCTGTAAAAATGTTGAAGCCTATGACTGTACCGCAGTCTTTAAACCGCAATTATACTTCAGGTTTTAAATCGCATGTCGCAATTAGACAGCACATCAACCTTTTCCACTTTGAACTTTCCATTCAAGAACTTTGTTCTTTAGGTACATACAATATTTAAATCATTAAAGCAACTTATCTATGGCTGGTGAGGTGTGTTAATAATGACTTCAACCCCCTCGCCAATTGTATTTGCAAGGGCATGAAACAACAGTGAATTGTGTGCACTGCCGTTGTGTAAATAAGTACGTATGGAATATCCTACGTTGCTCTGCTTTCTACTCGAGATGCCACAATAGCTACATTTCTTCAGGCGGTTACCAGGCTTTTGAGGATAAGTACTAAAAACAAGCTCTACCATTCTCTGAATTTACACAAGCAAACTTTTAATTGGAATATGTTTAGATATAGAATTATCAATTAATGCGATGGATTTAACACATCATTTTACAATAGCCAGGTGGCAGTTATTATTAGCATGCTCACATTATAAAATCAGTTCTTAAACTCGTAATAAGAAAATAACACTGTCCACAAGTTCTTAACAAACAGTTCGGGCGCAATAGCGGAAAAGTATTCATACATACATATGTTGAAATATATTAAAAGCCGCGAAATATATCCATTATATACCTAATTAATTACCAAACTTTACGCAAAGTCACACAACAACTTCCGACACGATCAAAACGATCAGTCCGAACACTCCCTCGATCACTGAACTCCAAAGTTCAGTGATCTAGCCAAATTTCCGGCATCTTCACTGGCACTTGTATAAAGGTCCCTACCAAAAGCGAAACGTGTCATCCCATCATTAAAAACTAAATTTAAAGTTATTAGTGGTATATCTACATATATGTAACTAGATTAATATAGTAATAATAAGTGATAACAACTAGATTGTGGATACTGGTGTATTATAGAAATAATTAATATATGTATGTATATAGTGAACAACAAATAAAACACAAGTATCTTATTTAACAAACAAGTACACCAGCCATAAGCTTGTTAGAGCTTTACACATCACCTTTAATTTTTGTAGAGGTCTCGCCAAAAGAGTTGATGGCGGAGCGCGCAGCTGAGGAAATTAAAGCTGCACACAAATAAAAATTGCGCACATATTGATAAGAAATGCGCTTATGTATTTTCAAATTTCCCCTTCGAAATTTGTTGCGACTACGCTAAGTGACGGAAACGGCATGCAGGGATTCTACTGCGCATGGAAAACGCGACTCTCTCGGCATCAACTCTTTTGGCGGGACCTCTAACCACCCAGTGGGAAAAATTGGGAGCGATGCACAGGGGAGTGTACTTGGAGCACTCTCAAGGGAGCTTTCTTGGAGTTTTCATAAATTTTATATAAAAAAAGAAAACGGGCAATTATCTTCATGCCCATAAAATGTGACATTAGCAAACTCAATAGCCCGGCTCTCGTTCGATACGGAGGACAAGCAGCTTTGGAAGTTGATAGAGTTTAGTTGGGGGACTGCTTTGGTAAAGCCACTCTCGGGCTTGGAAAGAATAAGGCAATTGCAAAAGATAAACAAAATAAAAGCTTTTCGATACCGGATCACATACCCACAGGCGCCCATGAATATTTCTTTTTTAAAAAGCTTTTATATAATGCTCCAACAACGCGCTTTTGGGAGCATAAAAACGTATGCTCCCTCGCAATGACATGCAATGTTAAAAAGAATATAGAACGGGTATGTCAACGGGAGCACTCTATGCTCCTTTTGGAGCACTCCAAGATGGCTTTTGGAGCACTCCTTTTTCCCACTGGGCAGTGCAAGTATAGTTGTTTTCAAACCTCGTGACATCCCGCGCATGTTCCCCAGCTATGCTCTTAAAAATGTTTAAAAGTTCAGACAAAAGCTTTAGTTAACTCCTCCTTTGAAATCACTTGCTGCCATGTAATCAGTCGCGACTGCGTATTGCTAAAGGGAGGTGTATTTTTCTGGGACTTCAATGATTATTTAAAAAATTTACAAATTATGACCGAAAAAACCCGTTTTTTTTTTTAATTTAAGGTTATTATATTTTACACATATGCTACAGAAATAATTTGTAGTAATTTCTACTAAAAAATATGAAATTTGTGTTTTTATCACTTTGATTACTAGATTGTTGACGTTTCCTGCCAGTCGCATACGCGCTTCTGCCCGGGGAGGTTGTGTTGCTTGCGACTGCGGGGAACTGTCGGTTTATGAATGAAAACGCTCATTTATTCAAAGGAATTTTTTTCAGCATTTTTTTTTAAATTATTTTAAATTTAGAAATGAGAAATATTTCGCATAATTAAAGTAAAATTATGCTTATTATGTTGAAGAAACTGCCTTTGTTGAGCAGGGGCTTTACATGTATTTAAAAGCTCTGCTCAACACATAGAAAGATAAATTAACTTTATTCATTCGGAATGCGCGCATCCCTTCTCAAATTATTTTATTGAGTTTTTTTGTTGCTGTTTTGTTTGTTTGTTGCCGTTTTAACTAAAAAGAGGGGAAATGATAGAATAATATTATAAAATTACGCAACGAGGTGCGTAGAACTGTTCAAATTTTTTGTGTCACAGAGTTTGAAAAGATCTATACGCAGAATACTATAATACAAAAAAAACGAGTTCTCCCCAACCTAAGCCTGTGCGTACCAAAGATTATGACACTCTAAGAAGTAGCTGTCAGTAGTTATATTATATTATATTATATTATATTATATTATATTATATTATATTATATTATATTATATTATATTATATTATATTATATTATATTATATTATATTATATTATATTATATTATATTATATTATATTATATTATATTATATTATATTATATTATATTATATTATATTATATTATATTATATTATATTATATTATATTATATTATATTATATTATATTATATTATATTATA
>OX465282.1:68200144-68245245 GCA_949987705.1 Thereva unica
TAAAACCTTTAATAGTGAATGAAATTAAAAAAAAGTATGAATGAAAATTATTCCTTATGAAACGCTCTAAAAAAAACTTGTAATTATTTTTATTGTTAAAATTGAAGAAAAAAAAGTTATAGCCTCTAAAAGAAAATATTGTGACTAATTTTTGTGTTCTAAAGCTTATAACTTCTTAAATATTCGCCTATTTTAAATTGCGCTATTTTTAAATAATCAAAAAACAATACCGTGGATTTTTTTATGTTAAAATATAAACATTCCCCTTTAATTTGACGCCAATAACATCAAAAACGGTGAAGGTGTTTTTGAGAAATTGATTTTTGGTGTTTGTGACTAAATTGTGACTGAATAAATGATAAAAACAAATAGTTTTGAAATTAAACTTTATAAACGTATCAATCTATTAAAACCATCCATCCATCCAATGTCGCTACAGCCCAAATCGAGCCTTGGCCTCCTCTAGCGCATTTCTCCAAGTTTACGGTCTCTTGCAGCATGTCTCCAGTTCCGGATGTTGAGCATTGACTCTGCGTCAGCCGTCACAGAGTCTATCCATCTCCTACTTCCCGAAATTTCTGATGCCATAAGCCGTTTTGGGATACGATTGTCCTCCATCCTGATTACGTGGCCGGCTAGTCTCAGTCTGTTGATTTTTATTAAAGTTGAGAGTTGTGGGTCGTCAAAAATTTCATACAACTCATTGTTGTATCTTCTTCGCCATATTCCATCCTCTCTGATTGGGCCTATTATGCATCTGAGAATTTTCCTCTCAAACCTGTTGACTCGTTCCTCTATGTCCTGGGTCATAGTCCAAGTCTCGCTACCATAACACAGTACTGGTCGTATTACTGTTTTGTAGAGTGAGAGTTTCGTTTTCCTGTGTACAAATCTTGAATGCAGGATTTGTTTTTGGGCATAAAAGGCTCTATTAGCCAGTAGTATTCGTCTGGTTATTTCTGATTATGATTCTGTGACACTCTCGATTTATAAACACACTTAGGTTAGGTTACGTTAAAATGGCTGCTCCCGCACTGGTTTCTATTAAGGGCAAACGACGGTGGTACGGCGGCAGTGTGGTTGCTATTAAGGGCATACGACGGTGGTACAGTGGCAGCGACGTGGATATTCACTCTACTATAAGAAAATATCCTAGCCCGAATCAAAATAAAATAAAGTCTTTCAACGGCCGCACACCAAAAGTGCTTAAACATAGTCTTCGGCCATATGAAGGGCAATGGAAGGCTCGTTGCAGAACAGTACGACCGTACACCACACACGCACACACATAGCGACGGGTATACGTTTGTATATAATGCGATTAAAAAAACTGAATATGAATGTTATGTAGAGATACAAAACTCACCGCGTATTTATTGAGAAAAACATTATTAACACACTGTTTTCTTTTCTTCTAGCGATTTAATAACATAATTTTCTACTAAAATATAAATCAACACTTCCCTTACAACAAACCGACTGAGGCCACTGGCGAGATCTTATCGATAATTTTGTAGGATAAATCGAAAGTGTCATTCATTGTACATAACGAAAGGCTTCAAGTTCCCATAAAACAAATTGCGCCATATTATTTGTTGGTCCTAAATTGCCCGTGGAATCCCCGCATGTATAGCTTGGTTCTTGGCCATTTAAATCTTTTGGTCAAGTTTGGCCGTCGAAAGACCGAATGTGCCCCTATTAAAAACGGGTCAAAATTCTACTGCCGTCATATCCCCCTGAAAAAGCCAAGCGGGCGTGATTCGCCCGTCATAAGCCCATTTTTTATTTTTACTTTTGGTATACCCTGTAATTCCAATGACCACTCAAAAGCTGTGTCAGGTCTCGGGACCTATCCTTCCACATTTAGTATCAGACTGCAGGTCCATCAACTGCCCCTTGCCACTACTGGAATAATCATTTCTTCTAAATTATATTCACTGGATTGGCACAAAAGTTATGAGTGTCTTATGGGAACTGAAATATGATACGAAGAGTTTTGTACTAACGGCTTTAAGATATTCACATATGGCTGGCTTGCTTGTTTAAGCACTTTTTCCGCAACCTCTAAACCTGACTACCTTCCGCTCCTGTTTGTTTTGTTGATACTAATTTTTTTAGGAGTCGTGTATTTCAGTAGGCAAAATTGAATCTTGTAAATGATCACCAAAATGATGAGTACTAGTGGGCACTATCGCAACATCTAAATCATTAAAATTTGTACCAGTGCTAATTGCTTGAGGTTATATTATGTTACATTGATTATGATAAGCTCGGAGGAGCAAGTGGTCGAACATCACCGAGACATATATATATATTTGGTACAATCCGAACATCCATAAAAAACACCATTGCTACAAGTCGGCAAACAATGCCTCGGAACCAGATGGACAAACCGACGACCTTTGCTTTTCGAACAAGGACACGAATCGGATCATGGAAGGTGAGAACACTGCTTGCGGACGGCTGAATGAAGTCCTCAATGAGATGAATCGATATAAAATCAAGATCATGGGACTAAGCGAGACCAGATGTCCTGATGCGGGCTGTGGCCAAACGGTGAGTCCTTATATTCTGGTAGAAACGAAACTGAACGCCGTAGGATAATAGTAGGATGGCGTAATACTCATTAGCTGGTCACCAGTTTCTGAGAGGATTTATACCGTGCGCCTGCGTACCAGACTAAGAAGTACTACGGTAGTCCAATGCTATGCTCCAACTGAAGACGCAGAAGATAACATCAAGGACGAGTTCTATATGGAACTGAATGAGGTTTTTCGCTGTATTCCAAGGGGAGACCTCATTGTATTAATGGGTGACTTAAACGCACAGTTCGGCCGTGACAATACCGGCCTTGAACAAACAATTGGAAATGAAGGCCTAAGCCCAGTTGCCAATAACAATGATGAGCCTTTCGTTGACTTTTGCAGTTCTTACCAACTCATGGTAGCTGGAACTTACTTTTGTTAAAAGAAGATACACAAAGAGACCAGGGTATCGCTCGATGGTAGAACGAGAAATCAGATAGATCACGTGGCCGTCAGCCGCAGATGGAGAACTATTCTTGAGGATGTCAGGACTTTCAGGGGAGCAGATACTGGAAGCGACCATTTGGTTGTAGCAACTACTCGCATTAAAATCACAGCAATCAGAAAGTTCAACATGATGCTAGAACCCGTAGACGGTTTAACGTAGACCTTTAAAAAGCGGAAATTTGCTGGAAACCTGCAAAAATTATTAAACCAGCAAACCGTTTCTGACGACACAAATATTGAAGAATTGTGGAGTACTACAAAGGGCGCTATATTGACGGCTGCGGAAACGAGCATTGGTTATGTCCAAAGAAACCAGGAACACTGGATCTCTTACACAACGTGGCAAAAAATAGATCGCAGAAGGACCCTCAAAAATAACGAGGTAATGGCCCAGAAGACATTATTCGCATTTCTGAAGTTGGTGGCATACGTAAAATTTTGTTCGTAGATTATTGGATTCCTATTTCAAGCATTTTTTTCGCAGCCTGCAAACAAGAGTACGTTCCGATCCTCTTTTAATCCTATTTAATTATTACAATTTTCTTGCGACTTTTTCCCGTTTCGAAAGTTCAAATAATAAGATAATATTCGTAAATTACTTACTACTGCTTGAAAAGCGCTTTTTAAGCGGAAATAATAAAACCAAATAAAAAAAATAATGATTCCACTAAATGCCATAAAATATCAATAGTTTAATAATATAATCAGATGTATTGCTTTGACCCCTTATCACTATACATACCCTGGCTTCACCGGCCAAACTTTGCTAGTTCGAGAAAATTGGTGAACTGAACTGAACCGGCCAAACTTTGCTAGTTCGACAAAATTGGTGAACTGAACTGTAAAATAAATTCAGTTCGCATACCATTTCCACATATTCAACTGCAACCTTAGTTCGACTGAAGTTAAACGTAAAAACTCGCTCAAAAGAGAGTAATCACCTACACTAATGGAATGCAGTTCGGGTGAGATTTTACATTTCTAACTTCTGGCGAAAAAGCAACAACTATTTCAACTACGAACTGAACATGAACTGGACTTTAGCCCATGAAGCCATTTAAGAGGAGCTTAACATTATTTAACACAAGTAGGTGAAGCAGTGGCAATAGCCGACACTCTTAAGTTATATATAATGGGGGTACCAAAGTTCCACTAAGGTTGGATCTTTACTTAGCGTCACAGCCCTTGTAAACGGGATCCACCATTACCAGGAGGCGTAAAACTCCAACGAGAACGTAAAACTCCTCTGAACTCATACAACATCAACAGTTCAAACTCGAGGATCACCGCCACCTCCTCATACATCCCTAAACTTCCTTTAACCTATCTTATCCTTTTTCTACTCTTCGAACTAAGCCTGTTACTTGTGGCAATGTTTGAAAGCAGCATCAACATCGGTTTTCGAATGTGCCAAAATTAGGAATAAGAAAGGAGGTATACGTGGCAGAACAATTAATCAAACCGAGTCACAATTGGAGCTTCTTTAAACTGCAGAGCTTCATACGAAAATTTGTTGGTATTTTTGGTTTCATTCCACTTCAGAAGATGGATTTGACCCCCCTGTTCGTCAACTTTGGCAATAAGCTCTTGCGTTTTATTTAAGTGAATCATTAGGTCAGTAGTAATTTATGTCTTATTATGCTTTAGGGCATGGCTTAACCCTTACCCTAACTTGTATACTTTCCTCTTACTACCAAAAAACCCACTAGCCACTAGATACGAGTTCTAGTGGTAAAACCGTTGGCAACGCTGACACCCTGTATAGTCATTTTTATTCCTGCACATCATCACACTAAGTCCTAAGTTACTGGTTTACCTTATTAAAAAATCTATGTGTACTTAGCAAGACTTGGTATGCTATGTTTTTCTTTATTGTCGCCTAGGCTCATTCTTCATCAGACCAGTATATTCTTGGTCCTTGTTGCATGAAACCTAGAATATCTTCTGCTGATCCTTTTTGTTGTTCTTTTAATACCATTCCGTTGACCCTTCAAATTTTCGTGTGTATTATGACCGTTGTTTTGTTAAAGTCATTTATTGTTACGTTTACTTAGTATTCATATTCAGTCCTACTTTTCTCTTCCGTCAATCCTGCCTAATTATTTGCACTAATAATAACTTGTCTAATTTCCTTAAATATTCTTTTCAGTTTTGAAGTTCTATATCTTTCCTGCAAAACTTACAATCTTTAAAAGGACTAATTTATAAATCTTCAGGTATTGAAAATGTTGTATGCGAAATATTTTCACTAATTTTAACGTTATTTAACAAATTACCATAATCATATGACAATTAACCCAAGTAAACCGGTTGAAAATCCACGTTTATGCATGAGTAATGTGTAAAGATTAATATTATACAAATGATGTTAATGCTTGTTTAATAGGGTTAATTAAGGTGCCACTTTGTATACATTAGTTTTAAAGCCTATCAGAGTCGGTTATAACAAAATCGCTCAAAAAATACAACCATAAAAATTATTACGAAAATGGGTTCGGTTATGACTACGAAATACATTCTCATTCGCCTTACATAAATAATATCAACTCTGATTTCTTTGTTACAATGATCGTTTTAGAGAAATTACTACCTATACAGGTAACTTTTTCCATATTAAACCAAATGTTGTGACAAGATACTGTAATTAATTCAGCTCTCAGACGCCTACTCTGTATAGACTTTGATTAACTCGGCTATACAAAATTCTTACACTCTCACCTATGTTTATACCGAAATAGAAGCGTATATACACCATTGTTCCAACATACATAAATGCTTTACAGTAAGCGAGTATGAATTAGTATGCCATATCGACGTGTCATGCTAACCATAATCAACGGCGATTACTTTGAAATACGTGGAAGCCCGTTAGTTATCTACGATAAGGTCGAAATTCTCTGCCATTATCGGCAATGTATCCACCCCTTAATTGTATGAAAGTAGCGAAGATTGAATTAAATGGCATGTTGCACTGTTATTACCGGCGAAAGTATACACGAACGGCACCAGTGTCAGCGTTGATAGGCCTTATTTAGTCGCCAGCATGAATTGTTCGAAAAACAGCAGAAACATGTTTCCATATGCAGTATTTGCTACAAATATCCTTAGTGGAGAATTTTCATTGCGTGATTTTTCACACTTTATTTTTACACTAACATAGGGAAATTTTCTTTGGTTTACGTGGAACCGGATTTCTTGTTGAAAAGTCATAATTCCAATTATTGTTTACAATAGTTGATTATGTTACTAATTTCCTTATTGCCTCCTAGAGCGCAAGCTCCAAATTATGTTTATTGCACTGTGTGGCTGCTAATGCAAAGTTTAGAGAATATTTCAGTATCATGGCTAAGTAACAAGTTTGTAAAAATATGGTATAATGCAATAAGATTACTAGTATGGAGTCCGATTCTTGGAATATACATACATACATATATCCATATACTTATATACATTGAAATTTGGTCCATTTCCACTATATTTCCGTAACAGTGTATCTTACAGGAAATTTTCAAAGAGACTTTTTGTTTAGAATTAAATAATCTACAATTTGATATTAAAATATTTTGTCGTAAATTGAATATCCTACCAAAAAACATTAAAAATGTGAATTAGAAGTTCGTGGGCGCGGAAATTATTGGGACAGTTTAAAACACACTTATTACAAAAAGAAGTGATATGGATTAGTCAAGATGAATCGTTAATAGCATGAAATAATTAAACACGTGCATTTACGAACGAATTCAGTGTGGCTCAGTCTATAGTGTTTCTAATAAAATTTGTTACATTTCGAAGGACAGCAAAGATTCATGCTAGGTATGCAACGAACGCGCCAGCCAACTTTTTCGCGGTTGATAATACTTTATTGTGTTTTAAATAAAAATTGGCAGTTGTATAATTCCTTTGAATTCGTTCGTAAATGCACGTGTTTAATTATTTCATGCTATTAACGATTCATCTTGACTAATCCATATCACTTCTTTTTGTAATAAGTGTGTTTTAAACTGTCCCAATAATTTCCGCGCCCACGAACTTCTAATTCACATTTTTAATGTTTTTTTGGTAGGATATCACTCTTTTTTGTTTTAATACATTCTAAAATAAAAAATAAATAATCTTCTGTATAAAGAAATATTATGTATTTAATTGTTCATTATATTTTTTTTATTTATTTTATAAGTAGGTAATAACAAAATAACAAAATGCAGGAATTCAAATTAATATTATTGCCTTTGTAAAAAAAAAAACATAAGCTCCTTTCGAGTTTCTCGGCCAAGAATTTTTCTGCACTGTGGAATCATTGATCCATAACCAGCTCGATTTTTGTTTCAACATGCTGATGTAACGACCTTGTTCGAGTGTTCCTGTATGGAATATAGCACTAATCACTTTATAATTTGAACCTCCTATATGCAATTTTGCAGAAGTGACAGCTTTGATATCGCATTGCTCAATTTTAAAAAAACTTTTTATTTTTCAGTTCGAATAATTTCAGTTGTATTATGAGAACAGGTGCTACCGAAATCATTTCCGATTTACGAATCTTTTGAGTGTAAGAACAATTTTTACATTGACCACTCAGGGTTTCTCGTTTTCCAAATTCATGATACAACGAAATGTACCTAAAAATAGAATGTTATTTATTGAAAACTTACAAATTATTGTTGCACCGGAATACTAATGTTTCTCCTCTTATTTTATCTGAATATAGCAGCTTCCACCTAAAAAATGCGAATGTATTCCTAAAAAAGACGAATGTATTAACTGCAAACTTATAACTTCTTACTTTACCCTTTCATTTGATACCCATGTCGAGGGGTATGTTAAGAAAATGGTAATCCGCCCTCTTCAGATGACCGCCGTGGATCTTACGGTATATTAAGTACACTATATCGAATATTGTGTTCTACTTATGATCCCTTTTCACTTGATACCCATGTCGAGAGGTATGTGAATAAAATGGTAATCCGCCCTCTTGAGATGACCGCCGTGGATCAAACAGTATATTGAGTATATTATATCGCTTATGGTATTCTAATTGTGATACCCTTTCAATTGACACCCAATTCGAAGGGGTGGTGAAGAAAAGGTAATCTGCCCTCTTGAGATGGCCGCCATGGATTTTACGACATAGCTTTTTGTATTCTACTTATCATACCCTTTCATTTGATACCCTTGTCGAGGGGGTTGTGAAGAAATCGTAGTCGCCCTGTTGAGACGGCCGCCATGGATATAAAGACATTGCTTATTGTATTCTACTTATCATACCCTTTCATTTGATACCCATGTCGAGGGGTTGTGAAGAAAATGGTAATCCGCCCTCTTGAGATGACCGCCGTGGATCTAACCAGTTATTGAGTATACTATATTGCTTATTGTCTTCTACTTAAGATACCCTTTCAATTGATACCTATGTCGAGGTGGTGGTGAAGAAATGGTAGTCAGCCCTCTTGAGACGGCCGCCATGGATAAAAAGACATAGCTTATTATATTCTACTTATCATACCCTTTCATTTGATACCCATGTCGAGGGGGTTGTGAAGAAAATGGTAATGCGTCCTCTTGAGATGGCGTCGGTGGATCAAACTATTTATTGAGTATACTACATTGCTTATTGTATTCTACTAATCATACCCTTTCATTGGATACCCATGTCGAGGGGGTTGTGAAGAAATCGTAGTCCGCCCTCTTGAGACGACCGCCATGGATATAAAGACATAGCTTATTGTATTCTACTTATCATACCCTTTCATTTGATACCCATGTCGTGGGGGTTGTGAAGAAAATGGTAATGCGTCCTCTTGAGGTGGCCTCGGTGGATCTAACTATTTGTTGAGTATACTATATTGCTTATTGTATTCTACTTATCATACCCTTTCATTTGATACCCATGTCGAGGGGGTTGTGAAGAAAATGGTAATCCGCCCTCTTGAGATGACCGCCGTGGATCTAACCAGTTATTGAGTATACTATATTGCTTATTGTCTTCTACTTAAGATACCCTTTCAATTGATACCTATGTCGAGGTGGTAGTGAAGAAATGGTAGTCCGCCCTCTTGAGACGGCCGCCATGGATATAAAGACTTGGCTTATTGTACTCTACTTATCATACCCTTTCATATGATACCCATGTCGAGGGGGTTGTGAAGAAAATGGTAATCCGCCCTCTTGAGATGACCGCCGTGGATCTAACCAGATATTGAATATACTATATTGCTTATTGTGTTCTACTTAAGATACCCTTTCAATTGATACCTATGTCGAGGTGGTTGTGAAGAAATGGTAGTCCGCCCTCTTGAGACGGCCGCCATGGATATAAAGACATAGCTTATTGTATTCTACTTATCATACACTTTCATTTGATACCCATGTCGTGGGGGTTGTGAAGAAAATGGTAATGCGTCCTCTTGAGGTGGCCTCGGTGGATCTAACTATTTATTGAGTATACTATATTGCTTATTGTATTCTACGTATCATACCATTTCATTTGATACCCATGTCGAGGGGGTTGTGAAGAAAATGGTAATCCGCCCTCTTGAGATGACCGCCGTGGATCTAACCAGTTATCGAGTATACTATATTGCTTATTGTCTTCTACTTAAGATACCCTTTCAATTGATACCTATGTACAGGTGGTGGTGAAGAAATGGTAGTCCGCCCTCTTGAGACGGCCGCCATGGATATAAAGACATAGCTTATTGTATTCTACGTATCATACCCTTTCATTTGATACCCATGTCGAGGGGGTTGTGAAGAAAATGGTAATGCGTCCTCTTGAGATGGCGTCGGTGGATCAAACTATTTATTGAGTATACTACATTGCTTATTGTATTCTACTAATCATACCCTTTCATTTGATACCCATTTCGAGGGGGTTGTGAAGAAATCGTAGTCCGCCCTCTTGAGACGGCCGCCATGGATATAAAGACTTGGCTTATTGTACTCTACTTATCATACCCTTTCATATGATACCCATGTCGAGGGGGTTGTGAAGAAAATGGTAATCCGCCCTCTTGAGATGACCGCCGTGGATCTAACCAGATATTGAATATACTATATTGCTTATTGTGTTCTACTTAAGATACCCTTTCAATTGATACCTATGTCGAGGTGGTTGTGAAGAAATGGTAGTCCGCCCTCTTGAGACGGCCGCCGTGGATATAAAGACATAGCTTATTGTATTCTACTTATCATACACTTTCATTTGAAACCCATGTCGAGGGGATTGTGAAGAAATCGTAGTCCGCCCTCTTGAGACGGCCGCCATGGATATAAAGACATAGCTTATTGTATTCTACTTATCATACCCTTTCATTTGATACCCATGTCGTGGGGGTTGTGAAGAAAATGGTAATGCGTCCTCTTGAGGTGGCCTCGGTAGATCTAACTATTTATTGAGTATACTATATTGCTTATTGTATTCTACTTATCATACCCTTTCATTTGATATCCATGTCGAGGGGGTTGTGAAGAAAATGGTAATCCGCCCTCTTGAGATGACAGCCATGGATCTAACCAGTTATTGAGTATATTATTTCGCTTATTGTATTCTACTTATGATACCCTTTCAATTGATACCTATGTCGAGGTGGTGGTGAAGAAATGGTAGTCCGCCCTCTTGAGAAGGCCGCCATGGATATAAAGACATAGCGAATTGTACTCTACTTATCATACCCTATCATTTGATTCCCATGTCGAGGGGGTTGTGAAGAAAATGGTAATCCGTCCTCTAGAGACGCGTACCATGATTTGACTAATTTGTAACGAATATGTCATATTTTTAGAAATAAATTACGATTACGAACTCGGCATTCGGTATTTCAAAATTTTACTGTACATTTGTACTGTGAACTACATATGTTTTTTATAGTACCTAACGCAATCTGACACCATAGTTGTGACTAACCACTTTAATTGAATACATTTTGCTAATCATCTAATGCCATCTGGCGTCTACAGTGCGAGTAAACACTTTTCGACTAACTAGTAGCACCATCTCATTTATTGAGCAATTGAAATAACTTAAAGCGCCATCTGACAGAATAATTTTGAGTACCCACTTTTTTAGACTGAAGGAGAAGAAAAAAGTTCGATTCGAAATGTAAAAAATGTAAAAATAAAGAGAACGAAGAATGATAGGAAAAAAAATCATGGAATAACAAATTATTTATATTTTGGTTATCGGTTACAAATGAAAAATTACTTATATTGCTTATAAAAAGGTGATAAATCGCACAATTTTATAAAAAAAAACACCTTGTTTTCTATGTTTAGGCGTAAATAAGGCATTAGCTGTTTGCCCTTACGAACTCGGCAAACTACCGCTTGCCTTGATTTAAGAAGTTATAAGCCTTAGAACACAAAACTAAATCACAATATTTTGGGGATACCACTTTAAAACGCACCGACTAACTCTACCTCGCAGGAGTTTATGCACTGTTACCAAAAACTCAAATTTCAACTTACACCGACACCCCTACATTACCGAAAAATAAAACTAGTCCCGCATTTTTGTAATGTTAAAGCACCACTTCCATGGACTATAAGACGTAAAGTAAAATCTAAGCTGAAATCGCAGTCTGAAGTTCGAGTTCCAATTTAATTTTAATTTAGCAGATATTCTTTCATTATTGACTAGCAAAAACCCGCGTGTATTGCAACGCCGCCTTCCAATAAAAAGATATTATATGTGAACAGTCCGCCACAGGAAAAAGGTATAATGAAAAATACAAGCAATCTGAAAAAAATTGATTTTGGGTACTATAAAAAATTTAGAGTATGTTACAACTTGTTTAAGATTTGATGATGAAAAATGGTGTACTATGTGCACACCTAGCAAAACATATTCATAGTTTTGCTATGGCGGGAGATTAGACGTCCTGTGCAGATCTTCGCTCATGGCGCCACCTCTCCACCAAATTGATTTTCTCAGAAAAAGTGCCATAAAAGTAGGTAATGATTTGCATATTTGAACCCACGGAGCAGCCCAAAAATTCCCAATGTATTGACGCTACACAGCTAATGGTATTATACTTGTCACACTCTTTCATTTGAAACCCATACCGAATTGCATGTAAAGAAAAAGGTTATGTCCTGTTTTGTGTTGGCCGCCATTTTGTTTTGTTGCCGTTTTGAATTTTGAATGACGCCACACAGTTAATTGTAATCTTTTTGTCATACCCGTTCATTTGATACCCATGACGGGGTCGGGGAACATAATTAAAATATACGGCCGCTATCTTGGAGCCGCCAGCTTGATTTTTTTACAAAATGATCCGATTTCATTGTCACGCAAACTATGCAAATGTGCAATAATGTTATGTCTTCGGCCATCTTGGGTTGGCCGCCATTTTGAATTTGGAATCATACAGCTAATTGTATTCTACTGGTAATACTCTTTCATTTGATACCGATGTCGGAGATCGGGAAACGCAATTGCGAAATCCGGCCGCCATCTAGAAGCAGCCATCTCGATCTTTATACAAAAATGTTATATTGCGTTGTCACGGGAACTATGCATATGGGCAAAATTTGGTGTTGATCGGTTACATGAAAGTGGGGCAAAATCAAGTTGCAAGAGGTGTAGAACGCAAAAAATGGTTAAAAATCGTACTATCGTACTAAGCAATTAATTAAAAATAAATAATCAAAATATCGAAAAACGGAAATTTTCTTCCACCTGTTGGGGTATCTATATCGGTTTCTATCTCTTCTAATGTGGCCCCTATGCATGACGGTACGCACAAACAGACACACACAGCCTGACAGACACTTTCTTTTATTATTATAGACTAGCAAAAACCCGCGGAAACGAAAAACAAATCTGCAAAATATGCTATTGGGTACATACAAAATTTTAGTTACCTATAGAAAATAACATTCCTAGGTAATTGGGACCTTGTGCATCAATGCATCATCCCATTCCCAGCCATGCAGTCTTGTAAAACTTTAGCTTTGTGACAGTTTTTAGATTTGTTCCACGCAGGATTTTCTATAATGATCTTCTTCGATCGGTATCATACACATAAAATAAGATGTTTTTGCTTGAGTGAGTAACGTTGCCACAATCGCTGCTAATAACCCCGCTGCGATAACCCTCTTATCTACACCTATTTTGCCCGATATGAGATTATAGTTAAGAAAGTCATGCCAGTGCCTCCTGGTGGGCTTTAAAAATTCCTCCGTATTGACGCTGTTGATGATGCGTTTGCTCTTTGTTTAGCTTTGGTTCATTGTGTTCTGTATATTCACACCCACCGATATTTCACCAACTGAAAGAACAATATCTCGCAGTGACAGCATTTCATGTGAATCTCTGCGTTTCATTGTTATTTGCTATCTTGTCTAATAAGTATTATGTTCCGGTTATTACATGGTTGATTTACCAATAGCACAAAGATTTCGTTTGTAGTCAGTTTATAATAGCGACCTCTGAACTCTGTGGCAGGTCGTCGGTCTGCACCCTATAATTTCATTCCAATTGTAAATCTCAAAGAGCTATTCATTGGTGCCTAAGTACATATCGGACCATAGGCAGCCCTAACCACATAAGTTCTAACAAAAAGAAAAAGGCTTTATATATTACGTCAACTTTGGCGAACCTAAACAATTAGATAGAGCTTTTTAAGACCTAGAATTGGATCTTTCGAATATGGGTTCAAGTTTTTGGTCTTACCGGGAGGCTGTTTAACTATATTCTTATTTTATTAACACCGGAACTTATTGCTAGCGCCTTATTTGATACCCATATCGAGTGGGTTTTCAGGAAAAAAGTAGTCCGTCATTTTGTTTTGATGGCCATTTTGAATTTTGAATAACTCCACATAGCTTATTGTATTCTACTTGCCATACGCTTTCATTTGATACCCATATCGAAGGTCGAGGAGCACAATTGCGAAATTCGGGCGCCATTTTGGAACCACCATCTTGATTTTTTTACAAAATGGTCAGATTTCATTGTCACCTGAATTGTATATGTGTGCCAACTTTGAAGTTGATTGGTTATATGGAAGTAGGAAAAAACAAGTTTCAAGATTTGGCTACATAGATACATCCATACATACATATAGGTGGAGCTAATATATAGTGTATATAAACAACCTAAAACATGCCCGCAAAAATACTGAATCTTCCAGTGAAAGTCCCATCCCAATCGGATTAGCCGTTTCCGCGATTAGCCCGAACAAACAGACAGACATACAGACACACTGACATACAGACAGACAAAAATTTTAAAAATGCGTGATTTCGTTTTAAAATCATGTAAATTACCATATGCAATTTAAAAAAAAAACAATTATTTTGAAATCACAGACAGACACTCCAATTATATTTATATAGATTAATTAATTGCAGTTTTTTAAAGATCTAGGGATTTTACCACAATTAGTTACCACATCAGAATCTCATTTCAAAATATTTTCTTTTTTGTGATCTAATGAAATCCTAAAAATTATTAAGTATGACCCAGTGACATTTTTTACGAGGGTTGAGAGAGGACTAGTTTCGTTTCTTCATTTTGCTGAAGATATTGATTTTTTTAATATGTGGGAATGAAAATATCATTCTAAATTTAAAGTTCATTGTATTATCTACAGGAGAGGTCGTTTTTTACACGAGTAAGCTTACGTAATAGCCTTAGGACACTGGCTCTTTCGTAGGCTGCAAATGCTGTCTTGGCTAGGCTGGAAATGATGAAATCTGTTATACAGTTTGCGATAGAATGCGAGAGTAAGAACGATTGTTATTATAACAGATATTTGTGAGTAGATCCAGAAGGAATCCGTTGGGAAATATTTAAGTATTTAAATTTATTATGATTAAAAATAAATGAATTTAAATTTATTGTATTTAAAATTATTTAAAAAATAATCAATATCAGGTAAATCATAATTCCTTGTTCTCTTCCTTTCCTTTTGCTACTTCCCGATAAAAAAGCTGTTTTTGACCTAAGTCCTTGTTTACCATTGTTGGGTTTGCCTACTATTAAATCCTTTCATACATCGAGATTTTTTGTGGCTGTTTACTTCTACTGAGATTTTTTGTTTATTACTGTCAATATAAAAACTCACAGGAATCACAGGCCACTTTTTAATTGCTGGTCATTCATAATTTAAAAACAATCGAAATCCAGCCTTGTGACACCTCTGGACATAACAAATTCTATCGTGAGCTATAAATTGTGAGTTGTTGCTGCTTTGTCCGTATAGTCTATTTTAGGTCCATTCGTATAGTGTGCGGAACGTCAACGTCACGTCACGGAACAACAACGGGGCGTAAAAATATGCTTCAATGAGTTTTGCACTACACGTTCACATACATATATAGGCAACATCACGGACGGTCAACGTAACGGCACGTCAAGACTAGTTTCAAAAAAGTGCCTTGACGTGACTGATCTATTCTGTTCAATATGAAAGTATAACGGAAGCATTTCCAAATTTTCAAGCATTTATCTACTTTGTATTAAACTAACTTATCATAGAAGGTGAAAATTTAGTTGAAAAGTAGAGCTTCCTCATCCAAAACTAATACGATCCTTCCATCTATCCAATGGCGCTACAGCCCTTGGCCTCCATGTCTCTAGCTCCGGATGTTGAGCATTGCCTCAACGTCAGCCGTCACACAGTCTATCCATCTCCTCCTAGGTTTACCTACTGTCCTATTTCCCGAAATTTCTGAGGCTATAAGCCGTTTTGGGATACGATTGTCCTCCATCCTGATTACGAGGCCGGCTGGTCTCAATCTGTTAATTTTTATTAAGTTGAGGGTTGTGTTTCGTCAAAAAAATTTTACAACTCGTTGTTGTATCTTCTTCGCCATATTTCATTCTCTCGGCTTAGGCCTCTATCTAAGAACTTTTCTCTCAAAACTGTTGACTCCAAGTCCAAGTCTGGCTACCATAACACATACTGGTCGTATTACTATTTTGTAGAGTGAAGGTTTTGTTTTCTTGTGCACAAATCTTGAGTGCAGTGTATGTTTTTAGGCATAAAAGGCTCAATAGTAGTATTCGTCTGGCTATTTCTTCTTTTTTTTCTTTTCTTTTTGTGATTATAGGCGCAAGGTCTTTGGTCGACTTCTAGGTTATGTTCCTCGATAGTTTATATTTCTTCATATTCTAAATCTCCCTGCTCTGGATTGTTATTGTTAGCTCGTTTTTATTAGCTCGCTTTCTTGTCTGTCTGTTTGTCCGGTACAAATCTTGCAATCGATTTTTCGAATACTTCCAGTTAGCCGATCACCGAAATTTTGCATACAGCTTCAGCTCCGATGACAATGCCATATGGTATACTCATTATACCGTTAGATCCATGGCGGAGGTCACAAGAGGACGGATTACAGTTTTCTTCATGGAACAAATTTTGCAATCGATTTTTCAAATATTTCCGGATATCCTATCATGCTGAAATTGTGCACACAGCTTTAGCTCCGATGACAATGCAATATGGTATATACCTTTAGATCTTTGGAGGCCGTCTCAGGAGGGCGGATTGAAATATTCTACACAACCCCTTCGACATGGGTATCAAATGAAAGGGTATGATTAGTAGAACACCATAAGCAATACAGTATACTCAATATATCGTTTGGTCCATGGCGGCTATCTCAAGAGGGCGGATTACCATTTTACTCACAACACCCGAAACATGGGTATCAAATGAAATGGTATGATAAGTAGAACACCATTATCAATATAGCATACTCAATTTATCGTTTGTCCCATGGCGGCCATTTCAAAAGGGCAGATTACCATTTTCTTCAGAACCCCTTGGACATGGGTATCAAATGTAAGAGTATGATAAGTAGAACACCATAAGCAATATAGTATACCCAATGTATCGTTTGGTCCATGGCGGCCATCTCAAGAAGGCGGATTAACATTTTCTTCAAAACCCCTTCGACAAGGGTATCAAATTAAAGAGTATGATAAGCAGAACACCATAAGCAATATACAATACTCAATTTATCATTTGGTCCAAGGCGGCCACCTCAAGAGGAAGGATTACCATTTTCTTCACAACCCTCTCGACGTGGGTATCAAATGAAAAGGCGTTATAAGTCGAATGCAATTAGCTATGTCGTTAGATCCATGGCGGAGTCCTTAAGATGGCGGGTTACCATTCTCTTCAGAACCCTTTCGACATGGGTATCAAATGAAAGGGTATGAAAGTAGAACACCATAAGCAATATAGTATACTCAGAACATCATCAGGTCCATGGCAGCCATTTTAAGAGAGCGGATTTACCATTTTCTTCACAGCACCCGACCCATGATATGACCGTTTCCACTTTCCGCTTTTCAGACAACAGCGAAATCAAACCCACCGATACCAAAGCCATTTTACTCAGTATTACCAATAATCCTTACAAATGTACATCTTTGGTATTAAAAAACCGACGAAGTACTCAAAAATCCGCTTCTCAGAGAAATTACTTGCAATTTCCCTACTGAGTCGCTTTCCTGTCTGTGTGTATGTTTGTCAAATTTATCGATTTTAAATTAACGATTTTAGTCAAACGGAAAAGAGTGCATAACGCGATACATACAAGACTAAAAAGTAGATAATAATTATTAGATAAAAAAAAAACTTTTTAATATAGCACGTTTTTATAACGAGCTAAAAAGTATAAAATAATTTCTCCTAGCTCCATACAGATTTAGAACCTCAAACATAATTCTAACACCTTACAGAAAGTCCTGAAAATTTGTGATTGTGAATTTGTAATAGCTATTAAAATATGTCACCGCCACACTGTAAACTCGATACTTGCCAGAAATACTAAAAAGCCGAGAAGGATCCAAGGAACGGGGAATGAAGTCAGGCGACTTTTTAATTTTGTTAAATATTTAGTTTTTGTTTTGGAATTGAATAGACACGTTGTACCTATAAAAGACTTAACCCACAGAGTCTATTATTTTTCATTTATCGTCCGCTCGTGCCATACCGTCTGACATCTCAGAAGTGGGATTTATTGGGATTAACCGCTGAGTAGCATTAAAATTATAAAATTTCGCTAACTTTCGTTTTAGCAATTGTCAAGACAAAATGGTGTTGGTAAAAGCCAGAACATTAAGGGTGACCCAATTGAGGAAAATCTGACAAGCGCATGGCCTGGCAACTACCGGAACGAAAGCAATTCTGTTGAACAGAATTCATGAAAATCTCGATAAAGATGAGTTCGACGAAGACGAAGTAACCAGCGAGGAGGAAAACTTACCCGCCGACATCGTAGAATTGGGAGAATTGCGGAGCGAAATCGAAAAACTTAGGGAAGTTTTAAAAGAGGTAATGGGGGAGGTTAAATCCCTAACCTCATATAAAGCATCGACAGTCAGCGCTGTTGCGTCATCAGCAACTAGCGCTCCGCCACCGTCAACCGCCAACATTACACCGCCGTCAATTGGTAATGTCATAGCTCCGTCAACTACCAATGCCTTCTCGCCGGCAAACGCCAGCTTTCCACCGCCGCCGTCAAACTTTAATGCTGCTCATTGCCATTGAACGTCAACGTTACACAGCCAACATTAGGAGCAAATCCAGGCTCTGCATTTACGTCAACTCCTATTGCATATTCTTTACGAGAAATGTCTGTTCGGGAAATGTTGGACTTATTACCAGAATTTGACCCATCCAATGAATTATCATTGTCCGCTGAAAGATTTGTTGCCAGAATCAACGGCCTCATAACTTTCTATAATTGGAATCAACATAATGTACTAATGGCTGTTCAATCGAAGCTAAAAGGACCAGCCAGAATTTGGGCAAACTCAACAACTGAGATATATCGCACATGGTACGAATTTTCTTCCAGTCTGTGTCAGGATTTTGGGGAAATTGATAACGAAGCCGACATTCATATAAAACTTATAAATTGCAGTCGACGTCCGGGCGAACGCATCATTGATTATTTCCACCGCACCCGTGCATTGGGAAACAAGCATGGTGTGAACGACGCAGCTATCATCCGTTATATCAGGAACGGTCTTAGACACTGTGGCCTACAAAATGCACTAGCCAGTAAGGATTTCCAGTCCACAAACGATCTACGATGCGCCATCGAAAGATATTTAACTAATAGAGCTTCAAGTTCATCAGGCACCGACAGACGTCAAGTCTCACAACCGTCGCAAAAACCTGAAAGGAAATCGTCTCCTCAACACCCAAAAGCTCCATAAACCGAAAGGAAACATTCCAGCACTAACATAGTGTGCTATACCCAGTAGGAAAAACGATCATCCTACGAGTAATCGTGGAGCGCGCGTTTGGGATCAGAGGAGCGTTCGTTTTCAGCTCAATTTGTCATCGTTTTAACATAGGCATGTCATTGGAGAGGAGCAATCCTCTTTTGCTACAAAACGAGGAAATATGGATTTTTTTCTTTGATCCCAAGTAGCTCCGAAAAAAATAACAAAATAGCGTTCCCTTTTTGCTCTAAAATTAGCAAAAATGGAACCCTTCTTTTTACCTACAGGGAACCAAAAATAGAGCGCTCACTTTTAGATCCCTATTAAGCAAAAATGGAAGCCCTTGTTTCAGCTCCAAATTTCCCAAAAATGAATTTTTTTTTGGCTTCGGATTAACAATTGAGAATTAATAAAACAAACGCAGTTCATTTTTTAAGTTTTAATAAAATAAAAACAAATCTAATTCATTAAAAAAAAAAACAAATTTCAATATCCTTATGAGTATACAATCACAAAAATTAAAATTAATTCAGTAAGTACTAATTAAAAAATAAAAGAATTCATTAGACAAACCAAATAATAAATTTAATAAATAAACAGCCTTTACATGTACATTTTTTTCAGTTGCTTAATTATTGTTTTTGTTTTTTTAATTTATATGTGTCCCTATAAAAAGTTTGTTTCGCCCTCCTGAAACCTTCTTTCATCGACTTCTCATACTGTTTATATCTGAAGTCAACACTTTTAACAGCTTCTGCAAAGCGAAATATGTATTAATGGATTTTATGCATGGTTAGTAATACATTTTACCAAAAAAGTGTGTATGAAATAATTTGTACGTTTTAATTCCGATTTTATTTTTAGAGCCATCCCAATTAATCCTTAAAATTATTTTTTCCGAAAATATGTTGGCAAGAGTTTTTTCAATTGGGTGTTTCCCTAAAAATTCTTTTATATATAAAATCTGTATTGGATTAAACAAGAATTAAGCATTTAAATAATAAAAGTATGATAGAATATTTACAACTTACAATGTCTTCATCGGGTATATCTTTTATTTTTTCGTCCAGCCCCTCTATCTCTATCATGGATTTGATGGGAAATAGCCCCGGATCTTTTTTGATTGGACAGATGATTTTGGAAATTTGTGTTAGCATAACGCTTTGCTGACACAAAATCTCTTTCATTGCCGATATTTCTAGGCAAACAGTGTTGAGTTTTTCTTCAACTCGTGTTAATTTTGTCCATTTGTCTTCGTCATTCATAACTAAGAATTAAAATTAATTTTCGAATAAAAATTAAGTTAAAACTACACTATATGCTCTTAGCAATGTTTTCTTTGGATGAAGAACTTTGCCCAAGTGTTGCATTGCAGCGATAAGTTGGTGTTGCTGTATAGGGTGCAGCCGAAAATGTTAATTTTTTGTACATCTAAATTATAAAATTATTGATATATGTAGGTATCAATTTAAATTTCGCAATTATGGAGGATGGGAAATTTCTGTTCAGCTTCATTTAGTCTTTTAGCTTTGCTTATACCCAAAGTTGTTTTTGAATCAACTGGTGTTTCGAAAAAGCTGCTCAGATCTGTAAAGGTATTCCCAACTACATATTCCACGCCTTCTTCAGTAAGAAATCCTTTAATTTTTATTGCGGTCAAATTTTTAGTATAGCAATAATTATTTGGACTTTTTCGAGAAATTAGAAAGGAACCAAACTGATATTTTGAGTACATATTTTTTTTTATTGACCAGGCCGCGTGGAAAATAATGATTCTCTTTTTTTCCATTTACAAGACTCCTTTCCAATATTCTGTTGTGTAATTGTTGAGCAATAAGTGATGGCTTTCTGCAGTCCTTTTTTAAAACGCGTAAAAAATTTTCGAATTTATATGAAGAGAAATTGTCCACATTGCCGTACATTCGAACACATTCTGCTATATGTAAAAGACTGTGGACGTTGAAACTAACTTTATCTTCTCCATATATTTCTGCGAAATCTTTTATGAAAGTCTCCAACAGCTGCTGAACACAATCCAAATTGTTTTTACAATTTGCAGGACAAGAAATCAATCTATATGCCGTGTGTAATACTAAAAAATTATAATAAGTGTCCTCATCTATAATATCCTTAAATACTACAATTCCCGTGTATAATGCAAATTGACGGAATTCTGTGGCTTTCCATCTAAGGATCTCATCAAATGATCGAGGTTTTCGCGAAAACTCTTTGGGCGTATATTTTGCTGCATATACAATTCTTTCATTTAATTGTAGTTTTTGCCTGCTATTTATTTTAATTTTGTTATGTTTGCCATTAATAATGAGTAGTAAATTTTTTTTAACCACTCCCAAATCAATCAGGTGCATCACATCTAAAGGGAACTGTGATATCATGCCAATGTTTAAAAGTTCTAAAGGATGAATACTGCTAATAAATGTAGTGTTATGAAAATATTTGTCCTGACGATCTTTGAAATTTGCATCCGTTCTAGGTAATCCAGGTTCAATACTATAACTCAATCGATTGTTTATCCGCTTACCCTTTTGCTGGCATTTAGGACATCCATGAGAAGCAGTGTGACCTACAGTGCCTGTTAGGAAAGCTCTCGCTGGTGTATCGCATGTAAAAAGTCTAATTTTTAATTCAATACTTCTTCCGTTAATCAGTATTCCTTCATTGCGTATTTGAAGTCGTAAAGTCGTCCACAAATTTTTTCAAATATGATCTGACATCTTGAGGTTTGGACGGACCTATGTATGTCCCGATCAAAAATGGAACTGTTTGCCTATCTTCTGAAATGCACCCTAAAAGAGGCCATAATGTTTGCGATGAACTTTTATATAGTGGAAGACCGTCTACGAATATGTCTAGTGGAAGCTCTTTTACTGACTCAGGTATCTTGAGAATTACCAACTCAAGCGCTTTTTTTACCCCAATATGAAAATATTGTCCTGGTTGCATTTCGCTCAAGTCCAGCTGGTGAACCTTCGTTTTTAAAAGAGTCTTTGCGCTTAAGGGCGCATCTAATTTTTCTTCCAGTAAAATTGTAAGAAGAGCGTCACAAGCATCCCTCGATATGTTATGGGACATTGTCCAAGAAGCTAATTTATCGGTTAAACACTTGCGATTATTCATTTCCTGATAACATGAGTTTTTTTCTGTTACTTCTTGAACAGTTGCATCGAGAAGAGTGTTAAAATCTACTAATTCTATAGCATCGCAAGCTTCGTTCGCGCTTGCAACGTTATCGTTTGTCGCAGGAACTACATTCCCTTGTGTATATTTTCTAATTTCCGATCTCACAAGGCGTTTAAAATGTCTTTTGGAAACACCAAGGGTTTTCTTCGGCGCCATGAGTTTCGAATATTATTGTTACTATTATTAATTACCTGACGATTTTTTTAATAATCAATCTACAATTGAAGAAAACAACAACTGATTGTAAAATAATGCATATTTTTCTAAATTCCTTCCACTCATGCGCGGACTCTTTAATTTTTTATATTTTAATTTATTTAATTATTTATGAACGACGAAAATACTATTATATAAATAATCAAAATAATTTAGCTTACCTTTTCCTTTATTAATTACATTTAATCAAAATTGCACTCAATAAAAATAAAATATTACACAAAATTAACTTGCGCTACGACACGACTCGCCAGACTTCTTGCAATCAACTAGCGCAACACAACGTGATGACTCACGCCTCGATTATTCAAGTATTTCACAATTTTCTCTTATTCTTGCAGAAATCTGAAAAAACTGTTGAAATATGAAATTTTGTTGTCATTCAGTATACTCGTTAATAGCTCTTTTTAGAGCTTTATTAGAGAAATCAGAGAAGCCTATGTAATTTTGTCTGCTCGTTTTTCGCTCTCTGAAGGAGCGCTCTTCACTTTTCCTACTGGGAACTGCTTCGAGACAGGGCATTTGTCCGTGAATTGCCCAAAACCACAAAGACGCTCTCGATGTGCCATCTGCCTACGAACGACTCACACTGATGCCACTTGCCCCGAAGCGAAAGGGAAACAAACCGGCAACGTAAAGACAATCGGATCGGGAGAAACCTGACCCGACAACCGTCTGAAAACTATTTCCATAAACGATCATAAATATAATGCTTTCATTGACACTGGAAGCGATAAATCACTAATACGCCGGTCGATAGCCAACCAACTTGCAACCACCGTCGAAACCGAGCCATTGAAAGGATTTGCCGGAGGAGAATATCACTGCAGTTCATCGATAACTGCGTGCGTGGAAGCTGACAACCGCACATCAATAACTACATTTTTAGTTGTCAACGATGACATGCTGTCGCACTATGTGTTACTTGGCAACGATTATCTGAGTGACGAGCAACACCAATTAGTCGTAGGACCAACAGCGTGTCGATTTGAACAAATCGATAAAAATAATATTCAGATAGGACAACTGCAGCAGCATGAGGCCAACGAAGTACTAAACACTATCAGCTACCATTCCGATTGTTTTGGCGAATCTCTTGATCGTCTTGGCTTATGCAAAACAACAACTATGTCTATTAAGCTAACATCAAATCAACCCATAAATAAAAAACCATATCGTGTCCCATTTGCCAAACGCGAAGTGATTGAAATCATCATAAATGACTTGCTCGTGCACGACATCATCCGACCAAGTTCGTCCCCATACTCATAACACATTGTACTCGTTAAGAAGGCAAATGGAGAAGACCGTGTGTTTTGATTACCGGGCCCTAAATGCTATCACTGTCAAAATGCCGTTCCCGATGCCAACCGTTGAGGAAATATTGTCCATGATTTCAGGTTATCGCTATTTTACGACATTGGATATGATGTCCGGATACTACCAAATCCCAGTCCACGCAAATTCCAAGCAGTACACGGCTTTCATCACACATCGAGGACAATACGAGTTTAACAGAATGCCTTTTGGCCTGGTCAACGCTCCAGGGACGTTCCAGACTATGATTACGAAATTGATACAAGGCACAGCCGGTAGGATAATTAGCTACGTCGACGAAGTCATCATACCGAGTCGCACAGTCACCGAGGGCTTAGAAATATTGAGTGAATTCCTACAACTTGTTCGTCATGCCGGGTTAACACTACGTCTTAAGAAATGCACTTTTTTAGCAACCGAGATCGTATTTCGGGGTCATCGAGTAACCCAAGATGGGGTTAAACCTGGGAAAGAAAAAACCATAGCGATTCAAAATCTTAAAGCACCAATCAATGTTACCGAAGTTAGAAGATTCCTAGGCCTCACCGGATTCTTTAGAAAGTTTGTACCTAATTATTCGTCAATCGTCAAACCCCTTACCAATTTGCTGAAAACAAAGAACGCACCAGCTCATTTTAACTGGACAGCAGAGCACGAATCAGCTTTTGACAGAATTAAGGAAATTCTCTGTACCGACCCAGTTTTAGAAGTTTACAATCCGACACGGAACCATCAAGTCCATACCGATGCCAGTCGTGACGGCTTGGCAGGGATTCTACTTCACGAAACTGAAAGCCATAACTATAAACCTGTTAGTTATTACAGTCGTTGCTGCACAGCTGCCGAAACCAATTATGCTAGTCATGAATTAGAAGTGCTCGCCGTCGTCGAAACCATCTCGAGATTTCGAATGTATCTCCTGGGAAAACACTTCTGTGTGTTTACAGATTGCTCCGCCGTCAGCACAACGAAAGCAGCAACACCCATGGTTCCACGTATCGCCCGCTGGTGGCTTAAGCTATCAGAATACGATTTCACCGTCATCCACCGACCTGGCTCCACTATGTCACATGTTGACGCCATGAGCAGGGCACCCGTACTGCCTCCTTCAACACCACCCACGGTTGTCGCGAACATCCTTAGAGTCTCTATTGACCCCGCAGATTGGGTCTCAGCCATGCAGCTCCAAGGCCCTAAATTGGCAACAATTATCACCGCTCTAAATGGAAAGACTCAATCTGAACAAATTACACAAATCAGGAACGAATACAGCTTAAAGAACGGTCGGTTGTATCGCATCATTGGAGATGAGAGAAAACTTGTAGTTCCAGCTGCCGTCAGATGGAGAGTCGTCAAATGGTGTCACGACGACAACGGTCATTTCGGTCTGGAGAAGACGCTCGAAAGACTTAAGCAGAATTGGTGGTTTAGGCGAATGCGAAACTACACCAAATCATACATCGCTGCCTGCGTAGAATGCTGCTACCATAAGAAACCTGCTGGCGCCGTCGAAGGTAGGATGTTTAAAACAGTTATCGACCCTATTCCTTTCCAAACACTTCACATGGACCTTCTCGGACCTTTTCCCAAGAGTCGTCAAGGCAACATGCACGTCATAGGCATTTCAGATGCCTTTAGTAAATATATCATCGTCAAGGCCGTGAAAACAACAAAAACACAACCCTGTATTGCAGCTCTGAATGAGCTGACGTCATATTTCGGACTGCCGGCCACTATTATCACCGATCGTGGCACTGCCTATACCTCGCGGGACTTCGAAGCATACTGCAACCGACATGGCATCCGTCATATCAAAACCGCCGTTCGTACCCCTCGCGCAAATGGTCAAATTGAGCGCGCCAACCAGTCAATCCTACAATTTTTACGCACCACTGACGCCGACGTTAAGGATTGGGACAATCACCTGAGGTTTTTACAATGGTCATTGAACACCCAACGCAACTCCACCACCGGATACAGTCCTCACGAAATTATCTTCGACTTCTCTCTTAGAGACATCTCCGTGAATCGTCTTGTCCAAATACTACATCAAGATCAAGAAGTGGACTCTGCTCCAGTCGACATGAGAAAACGTCGGGACGACGCCGCTGCCCGAATAGATCGAGAACGCGACAAGTGGAAAAAAAGGTTCGACGCCCAACATAAAGCACCAGTCGTGTACGCAGAAGGTGATTTAGTTGTCATTGAAGCGGTCCCTTCGCCAACCGGCGAATCACACAAATTAGACCCGAAATACCGCGGACCTTTCATCATTGCGAAGGTCTTGCGACATGATCGTTACGTCATCGAGGATCTTGAATCCACACCAAAGAAACGCCGATTCTCTTCGGTGTATACCAGCGACAAACTGAAGCCCTGGTGTCATCTGAGCCCCGATCTAGACGAAATCGACGAGTCGGATGAGGATGAAGAAGCCGTCTCCACCCTCAAGTCAGGAATGGACGAGCTGTCACCGCCATCACTGTAAACTCGATACTTGCCAGAAATACTAAAAAACCAAGAAGGATCCAAGGAACCGGGAATGAAGTCAGGCGACTTTTTAATTTTGTTAAATATTTAGTTTTTGTTTTGGAATTGAATAAACACGTTGTACTTATAAAGACTTAACCCACAGAGTCTATTATTTTTCATTTATCGTCCGCTCGTGCCATACCGTCTGACAAATATTTGTAAGATTTTCAACGAAAAAACGTGGAGCGCATGCTATAGACAATAGTAGGGAGTGTAGAGTGGCTGGGTTGAGAAATCATTCGCATCAATTATGTATGAGCACCATTTTTCACGAATCAGCATTTAAAACAGCTATAGAAGATGGAAGCATACATTTCCCAAAGTTGGGAATCATTGTTGGAGATGATGCCTTTCCACGTAAGACATATTTGTTAAAACCATACTCTCATCATGGTTCGTTGTCTCTAAAAGAAAGAATATTCACCTAACGACTTTCACGAGCTAGGAGAGTTGTTGAAAATGCATTCGGCATTTTGAGTGCAAGATTCAGAATTCTCTTACGTCCAATTAATCTAGATCCGAGAAAAGTGGATTTAGTGGTACGTGCTTGTTGTTCGCTGCATAACTGGTTGCGCGAAACACACACTGAGATATATTACCCTCGCGATTATGTTGATGTAGAAGATATTGATAATGGTGTCATAATACCTGGTGAATGGAGAAAAGAAGTCGAAGGTTCACAATTGGTAGCTCTGTCTAGTACTACATCACGTAATAATACAAGAATTGCAAGTGAACTAAGAAATAAGTGTGCAGATTTCTTTGTAACAATTGGACCAGTGGATTGGCAACAAAAATTCATTTGATTTAAACTCACTTAATTTTCGTTTTCAGTAAAAAAGTTTTAATAAATTGAAATTTTTAAAAAATATGAAAAATGGTTTGTTTTTAATTATATGGATAGTTTTCAGTATCTGCTGTCTCAAAGAAGGTGTCGTCAAACGTGATAATGGCCTAAAAGAATTTGCAAAAGATAAATTTAAATTATTTGCTTTATCACAAATTACCTCTTCCAATGTATCAGGCGTCTTGGATGCATCTTCTTTCGATGAACATGAAGTTTCAAAACTCTTACAGCTGTATGTCGATAATGACGTACTGCACCTCTCATTTCTGCTCATTTTCGAAAGAAATTCTAATTTCTTTTGGGTCACTAAATTTTGTATATCAGCCTGAATCTGAGCAGCACACTCTTTTGGAAGAGCACGCAACTGGCACGCAATACCTTGCCCAAAATAATAAAACTGGTCCTGGTTTGTATGTTTTTTTAGGTCTTGTAATTTCTTTATAGCCGTGTCAATAGAATCCGACATATCGCCTTTATTTACTCTCCTTTTTAAAACGTTTTTATTAGCTCGCTTTCCTGTCTGTCTGTTTGTCTGGTACAAATCTTGCAATCGATTTTTTGACTACTTCCGGTTACCCGATCACCCTGAAATTTTGCACACAGCTTCAGCTCCGATGACAATGCAATATGGTATACTCATTATGCCGTTAGATCCATGGCGGAGGACTATAGAGGACGGATTACTGTTTTCTTCACGGAACAAATTTTGCATTCGATTTTTCAAATACTTCCGGATATCCTATCATGGTGAAATTTTGCACACAGCTTTAGCTGTGATGACAATGCAATATGGTACATACCTTTAGTCCATGGAGGCCGTCTCAGGAGGGCGGATTGAAATATTCTTCACAAACCCTTCAACATGGATATCAAATGAAATGGTACCTACGTTAAGTAGAACACCATAAGCAATATAGTATACTCAATTTATCGTTTGGTCCATGGCGGTCATCTCCAGAGGGCGGATTACCATTTTCTTCACAACCCGCTCTATATGGGTATCAAATGAAAGGGCATCATAAGACGAATGCAATAAGCCATGCCCTTAGATCCATGGCAGACTCCTCAGGAAGGTGGGTTACCATTTTTTTCAGAACCTTTTCGACATGGGTATCAAATGAAAGGGTCTCGACATGGGTATCAAATGAAAGGGAATCATGTGTCGAATGCAATAAGCTATGTCTTTAGATCCATGGCGACCTCCTTAGGAGGGCCGGTTACCATTCTCTTCAGAACCCTTTCGACATGGGTATCAAATGAAAGGGTATGATAAGTAAAACAACATAAGCAATACAATATACTCAGAACCTCATTGGGTCCATGGCGGCCTACTCAGGAGGTTGGGTTACCATTCTCTTCAGAACCCTTTCGACATGAGTGTCAAATGAAAGGGTATGATAAGTAGAATACCATAAGCAATATATTATCCTCAATATTTCGTTTGGTCCATGGCGGCCATCTCAAGAGAACGGATTAACATTTTCTTCACACCCCCTCGACATGGGTATCAAACGAAAGGGCATCAAAAGTAATGCAATAAGCTATGTCGTTAGATCCATGGCGACCTCCTCAGAAGGGGCCGGTTACCATTCTCTTCAGAACCCTTTCGACATGGGTATCAAATGAAAGGGTATGATAAGTAAAACAACATAAACAATACAATATACTCAGAACCTCATTGGGTCCATGGCAGCCTACTCAGGAGGGTGGGTTACCATTCTCTTCAGAACCCTTTCGACATGAGTGTCAAATGAAAGGGTATGATAAGTAGAATACCATAAGCAATATATTATCCTCAATATTTCGTTTGGTCCATGGCGGCCATCTCAAGAGAACGGATTAACATTTTCTTCACACCCCCTCGACATGGGTATCAAACGAAAGGGCATCAAAAGTAATGCAATAAGCTATGTCCTTAGATCCATGGCGACCTCCTCAGGAGGGCCGGTTACCATTCTCTTCAGAACCCTTTCGACATGGGTATCAAATGAAAGGGTATGATAAGTAAAACACCATAAGCAATACAATATACTCAGAACCTCATTAGGTCCATGGCGGCCTACTCAGGAGGGTGAGTTACCATTCTCTTCAGAACCCTTTCGACATGGGTATCAAATGAAAGGGTATGATAAGTAAAACACCATAAGCAATACAATATACTCAGAACCTCATTAGGGCCATGGCGGCCTACTCAGGAGGGCCGGTTACCATTCTCTTCAGAACCCTTTCGACATGGGTATCAAATGAAAGGGTATGATAAGTAAAACAACATAAGCAATACAATATACTCAGAACCTCATTAGGTCCATGGCGGCCTACTCAGGAGAGTGGGTTATCATTCTCTTCAGAACCCTTTCGACATGGGTATCAAATGAAAGGGTATGATAAGTAAAACACCATAAGCAATACAATATACTCAGAACCTCATTAGGTCAATAGCGGCCTACTCAGGAGGGTGGGTTACCATTCTCTTCAGAACCCTTTCGACATGGGTGTCAAATGAAAGGGTATGATAAGTAGAATACCATAAGCAATATATTATCCTCAATATTTCGTTTGGTCCATGGCGCCTATCTCAAGAGGACGAATTAACATTTCCTTCACAACCCCCTCGACATGGGTATCAAACGAAAGGGCATCAAAAGTAATGCAATAAGCTATGTCCTTAGATCCATGGCAACCTCCTCAGGAGGGCCGGTTACCATTCTCTTGAGAACCCTTTCGACATGGGTATCAAATGAAAGGGTATGATAAGTAAAACAACATAAGCAATACAATATACTCAGAACATCATTAGGTCCATGGCGACCTCCTCAGGAGGGTGGGTTACCATTCTCTTCAGAGCACGGTTTACCATTTTCATCACAACACCCGCGACGTAGGTACTACAGAAAAGGGTGTGATAAGTAGAATACAATAAGCTATATGAGGTCATTGTAAATTTAACTTGGCGGCTGACATAAACTGGTGGATTGCCTAACTTTACAACAACCTTCACATGTATCAGTTACATAATTTAAATTAATACGGTAAATTATTCAAAGTAAAATGAAAGATAAAAGTTTCAGATAATCACGACTCAAATTTAATTTATAAATGTTTTTATATGAAGAAAGCAGTTAAATACAATCAAAAGTCAGCTAAGCGCTTTTCAGTAAAAGAGTAGTTGCGAGCACTCACGAGTGAAAATAGTAAAAATGATCAAAAAAGATATGCAGCTAATATTGAAATAAAAATCATATAAAATTAATTTAGCTTACTCCTTCATTTTAATTTTCAGGAATATCAAAATTAGAAAGATTGGTATATTATTAGTAGATTTAGGTAACAATTTTCCACATGTATCCGTCATAATATCATGACCATGTTAAAAAGTGATTGCAAAATGTCGCACACAAGACTAAAAAGCAGATAATAATTATTAGATAAAAAAAACTTTTTAATATAACACGTTTTTATAACGAACTAAAAAGTATAAAATAATGGCACTATCCCCATACAGATTTAGAACCTCAAACATATTTCTAACACCATACAGATAGTCCTGAAAATTTGTGATTGTGAATTTGTAATAGCTATGAAAATATATGTAAAATTTTAAACGAAAAAACGTGGGGCGCATGCTATAGACAATAGTAAGGAGTGTAGAGTAGCTGGGTTGAGAAATCTTTCGCATCAATAATATATACGCCCCACGGTTTTCGTTTAAAATTTTACATATATTTTCATAGCTATTACAAATTCACAATCACAAATTTTCAGGACTATCTGTATGGTGTTAGAAATATGTTTGAGGTTCTAAATCTGTATGGGGATAGTGCCATTATTTTATACTTTTTAGTTCGTTATAAAAACGTGTTATATTAAAAAGTTTTTTTTATCTAATAATTATTTTTACATTTTGGTACTTCACTTCTCCCTGCAATAAAACTTATTTCAGATAATACAAACGTTCAATTACTTTACTTAATATGTATGTACCTCCTTTTTTGATTGACGAATATTCAAATTGCAACACACATCGGTATCGACTACATCTTCTGGTTTGTTAATCTTCTCGTTACAAGAGGAAACATCAGTTTAATTCATTTCACACAGACGATGTAGCTTCTATAACATTCACTTTGGGAAATATCATCTTCGAATGATTCAGTGGACTGTAATGAAATAAGATGCAGAAATTTACAAATAAAAACTGAATTATATTCATATTACTCACCAGATTATTACATGACGGTCTTCCACCACTTTTTAACAGAAATGATGATGCTAAATTGTACCAAGATAATTTGGTTTCATAGACATCATCTGTACCTGCACCAGATTTAATAGATTTCTTTATTTTATTTTTTTCAGCTGTAAATGTATCTCTAATTGATTTTATTTTTCGTTTCACTTCACATTCACTTCCCAATTTTAATTCTTTCCGAATGTATTCGTAACATTCATTTCTTTTATTCTTGTTTCTGATCTTTTTACCCTTTTCATCCATTTTTTAAAGTAAAATACCAGATGTATTATTTTTCGGTTTTTTCTTTTTCGTAGGCTATTTGAAATGACAGCTCCTATCACTTTTTGTCTTCTGCGGCCATTTTGAAATTTTCATCAGCATACTGATCACCAGCCAAAAATCAGAATATTCTGAATTTACTAGCTGCTGGTAAATAAGCTGCTGGCGACAGTTGACATTGGGCTGGTACCAGCAGCTGGTGCATCAGCCGCTGGCAACCAGCATAAGTGTCAACAGGGCTTACGGGTTATGAAGGTACGGGGTATTGAAGAAGATGGTAATGAACCCTGCGTTTGAACTCTTGCATGTGGAAGCAGCTCCGAAATACTGACAGGGAGATTATACTACAGTTGAAACTCTTACTTTATAGGTCAGTTGCGGTCCTAAAACAACAACAAAAAAAGTGATCTGTCAAGACATTAGCGCCAGATTTTACCAGGCAGACCAACATATTTTATTTACTCCGTAAGTACTAAATGTTAATTGCCAGCTCTTACTCGATAGGTCACGTTGCGGTCCCAAAAATTTTCCGAATTTGGGCACTACTTCCGCCCAGGCAGACCACGATGTTTCTTTTAGCCGCTGCTGTGACTAACATTTCAAAAACATTTCATTCTGGTACTCCATAGGCAAGTTTCTGCAGCTCTTGGTATAGTAGTACATCCCCGTTTTTATACTTGCAACATCGTCATTCTGAGTTTAAATCAGGGGTTGATACCTTAACCGTAACCCTAACCGTAACCCTTTCAAAACCCTTTAAAATTAGTAACCCTAATCGTAACCCTAACCCAAACACTCGATTTTCTGTAACCCATAAGCCTAATCGTAACCCGAATATTTGTAAGTCTTTCTAACCGGTTGCTAATGGGTTACTGATGAAATTTCTAGGAAAATGAAACAAAGTAGACCAAACAAATTGAAAGAATTTTGACTCTTAATCCTTTATGACGATGGGAAAAATTTTCTTCCGAAATCATTGTTACGAAGTTTTAGAGCTAAATTTAGAACAAAAGTATTTTGGACAATAAACGGATTAACTGATGTTCGAAAATTGGTCCCGACCAACAATGAGTCATAGCCTGCACACTTTTCCCGCCCCTCTTTTTTAATAGACTTTTCAACTATTTATAGTTGTTTTCAAACGTCGTGACATCCCGCGTAGTAGTAGCAAGAAAATAGTTACACTCTGAACAGCTGACTTTGGGAGACTTGTACGGCACTTGGATGAAGTGCAAGTTGGAACTCAAAGCTTTGAATACAGTTTTGGCAAAACCGGGCCCAAGAACCGTCACTGATTCGAGCAAACGGCAGTGTTGACATCAAACCGCTACTGCAAGCTTTTTCCAACACCAAACGACTGCCATCCACTGTAAATGTTCTTCAGTATTGGCATGGGGAACAATGCACAAGTTGTATTGGGTGTTCCTGCAACTCAAGCGAGCGTTGAACGTTTGTTTTCCGGTCTAAAATTTACAGTGGGTAATCTACGAGCAAAATTAGGTGGACCTTTAGTTGATTCAATAAACTTGATTCGAGCGAATCATCTTTTTGGATTAAAAGTTTTAACTTAAAAGAGTTGGTCGATTTAGTTAAAATTGTAAATTTTGTAAAAATGTTGTAAAAACTATTGTAAAAATCATTATTTAGTTTTTTAAGTAAAATTAATGGTTTTATTGCGAACAATTTTATAGACTGTTAATATTTTTCATGGTGACCCTTTCGTAACCGGTAACATAACCGATTTGAAACGATTAACCCTAACCATTTTTATTAGGTAACCGTAACCCTAATCATAACCCTAACAATGAAAAAAAAAGTAACTATAACCGTTATCTTAACCCTTATCCGTTACGGTATCAACCCCTGGTTTAAATTCTTTAGGTAGCTGATTAACTTTGTGTAAAAATGTCTTGTGTCATTTCAGTTTGCTGAATTTTCTATTTTGCTCATTTCTTCTCCCCAATACTGGCTTTTTCTGCTTTGTGTATGCTCTTTTTAGTTCGTTTCTTTTGTTTATAAATCCATTGTTCTGTATCTACTAAGCATGGGTTGGTATACTCTGTTTTTGTTCGCTGTTTCATTACATTGTTACGGTTATTTATTTTTAAGCCTGCTTTACTTTACTCGCGAAGTTCGTTGAAATCGAGATGTATACAGCACTGACATATAGTAATGGACTGCTAAATGAGCAAAATCCCATACAACAAAATGGGACCAAAAACTATTCCTGACTCGCTCCCACGTTAAATCCCAATGAACTGTAATCGTCAGCGCATGTCAGCGATATAAACATAATTAGAAAAAAATAGACAGGTATAGTTTTCGTTCTTCTGTCTCACTCTTGAGCTATTTTGAAAACTTCGTTAAACAGTGGAAATAACCGTCACGGTTTTGGAATAAATGCATTTATTTAATGAAAAAACTGCGAATAAATAAAAATGAGTGATGGAAATTTACTTCCGTTAATTATAACAAACATCTTATCACTTATTTTCTCCTAAATTCGAAGAAAATTTTTTTGTTTGCGTAAAAAAGGTTTTCTATTTCTGGAGAAAAATGGTGCCATTCAGCATCGTCAATCAGCACAGCTTTCAGTCCATTACTATATGTCAGTGGTATACAGGCACTTCGATTCACTTTGTGTAACTTTACTTCGCCTTGGCGACTTTGTATCGTTGGTGGTTCTTGCGTCTGAGTCAAAGGACTCGAGGTGTGTGGTGTGCCGGGTAACTGGGCTCCTCGCGAGGTTGCATGAGTGTGTAGGCATGTTTTTCGGACCACGGTATGTAGAAACAAACGAATGTAAAAGAGGCAGGAATCTTCGAATACCGTAAAAAAGGGTCCTCTAGTGACGAAAGAATAACAACAGCTTCGATTTTATATAGAAAGGGGTCTTCAAGGGATCTCAGCACTAAAGTACTTCGTCGAAGCAGCCAAGCAAGTAATGAAGTGCAGGATTTAGATCCAGTAGGTTCTCATATTCACCCATAATTTGCTCTTCTTTTAATTCTATTCGGTGGTCGAATTTAAACTCGACTCAACTTTTCAATCTAGTCATAAATGGAGCAAGTTATCTTTGCCCTAAGTTTCCCGAGTTTCTGTCCTATCCGAGGTTGCTTCGTAGCTTTCATAGCAACAACTTATTCCAGAAAGGGTTTCTAGCCCTTCGCTGGTAACTGAATATATAGTTGGTTATCGATTCGATACGACGGCGACAGTTGGATTTTAACTCGCCAAAAACCTATATACGTAATTTTTTTTTTTAAATTTGTGTTCGGGGAAAAACTCAATTTCACCAAAATGTCCGGGTTTTTTGTAGTTTTTGTCCGGCCTCGGCAATTTAGACCATAGCAGCCCTACCTTTGACTCCAAATAAAATAAAAATTTTAGCACATGTTTGAGCGATGGAGATTTCATATTTTATTTAAAATTATATTTTTAAGGTCAGTACTTATTTTTATCATGTATGTATGTACAGTACATATATTCCATTTAAAATAGATATTCAACCACAGCATTGAACGATTGCACAGCTCAAATTACGAATATAAAAGCAATTTAGTTTAAGTCGGTTCTTTCCTAGTACCCTTCCCAACCTAGCTCTTATAGACACTTATGTGACTTGGACTCTTAGATTTTTTTCCCGGAAAAACTTACTTTCAGCTAGGAATTAAAATTTGACTACTTCAAACTTTAGCATAATTTTTTTATTTTCTCGGCATTAAAAAATGCTTCCTTGAAGTCACGAATTTTTTCAACTGACTCGCGAAAGCTTTCCTGCTAAATTTTGTCTACTTCTAAGTGAAAAGTTAAATAATTACGCTAGGTTAACATTTCACCAAGATAATTTGCATGTACGAAATATGATTTTTTTATGAAATTAAATTAAGGACAGTCCTTTACTATTAAAAGTTATAATAAAACTTAATGTCTCTAAATCAAAATGTTACCTTACGTGAGTACATTAGGGTGAATGATGACACTACCATCGTTATAGCAGGACCGGTATCTTTTTATTGCAGATTGCCTGGGTAATGAATTTCTTATCTGGCTGAGTCACGAAAACTACGTCGCTCCTTGAAGTTTTCTTGCGACTTCTTTCCTAGATTTTAATAGCTGTAAATCTAAATTATGACTTTTCCTTCATCCAGCTTGAATTTTTTTGCTGAATATTTTAAGGACGCTACGGAAGTTTAATAAACGAAAATGAACTGGTATGTATTTGAAAAGGAGATATAAATGAGGTTTTTCTAAAATATGTGAAACAGCATTCCGACTTATACTTTTGCTCCTGCTTTCATAATTCTGTGCACATGCACATAAGTATGTATAATAGTTAGTTTTGAGAAATGCATTTAAGCATAAGCAAATATATGTAGCTTATATACAAAGGGTAAAAAATAGATACTTAAAGATACTCCTTCAGTTTTGCCAAACAAAAAGTCCAAGAACTATTTTATTAGCTTCACTTGTAACTAAGTAATAAAATCTTGAAAGTTAAATTTGACCCACTTCCCGATTTCCGATTGAGCTGAAATTTTAGTTTGGATAACAATGCAATCCGACGATTTTGTAAAAAAATCAAGATGGCGGTTCCAAACTGGCGACCGATTTTCAAAATTGTGCTCCGCGACCCATTACATGGGTATCAATTACAATCGATGTGGGTTTGACCCCTTCGGTCCACAGGATTAACTTCCGAGTATGATAAACGTACATAGACGGAATAAACTGACTTCTTAAAAAATAATAATATCGCACCCTTAGAATTATAGAGACTCAACAAGGAAACGCAAAATTTTGGCACATTACTGATTGCGTCACTCTAACCCCGAGAGGGCGCGGGGAACAGGGGCCAAGCGATAAAGACCGAAATATGTGTGTCCTTTTCTACTCATAAATCGGTCACTGTTTTAATTAAAGTCGATGCAGATGATCATTTTAGGTCGTTCTGTGGCGGAGAGTCAAAATATCAAAATTTCGTACTGGGTCGATATGTTTACCATTAGCGGGAAATTGACTAGTATTAGAACTGGTGAGAAAGTAATCCTGAGGGAAGCTAGTTCAAATAACTGTAGTGGTAAATCTACAAGAGAATTTGTTTTTCCTGAACATTAGCAAACAAATATTTCCTTCGTACTTCGTTCGCTACGGGTATTCGATTCGTGTTGACCGTGCTGAAGCGCCGCTGATAAATTGGGAAACGAATGACTTCATTTGGAAATTCCCAAGTTTTGCGGAGATATTTGCAAAACTAATCAATGTAAAGTACCTACTAGTCACACTTGACCAATTGGAACAAATTTTTCGGTAACTATTGGAAATTCCGGGATAAACCGCAATTTCCTGAAATTGTACGACGTATAAAACAATTACCCATCAAAAAAGTGCTGATCCAAGGTTTGAAAAATTCGTGATGTTTGTAAAAGTTGCCATAATTTTTACACGATTTTAAGAGTTGTCGGATTTTGACAAGTGATGTTTTGTTGGAAAAGTATCGCTGTGCAGAATTCAAAAAAATCACTTCGTTTAGAGCAGGTCTCATTCCATCAAGTTTATTAGATATTAGCAAAACTTATCAAATTAAGGCCTTTCTGACACTTAGCAGAAGTTTTCGATTTAAACAAAAAAAAAAGGTCGGACCGAATGTTATGAAATTTTTTTAGAGTATTTTTTCGTGAATATTCTTCTTTCGGCACCTCAAATAAGTCAATATAGTTTTTAGTTAGCGCGTTATCGTGCAGGTACAAAAATCATTTATGTAAACCAAAAAACGGCTGGTCCGAATATTATAAAAATCTTTTCAGATCATATTTCCATTAATATGCTTCAAATGACACCTCAACGAAGTCGTTATCTTTTTTGGTTCGCGCGATATCGTGCAGGAAAAAATGACCACATACGTACGCGCACACACACACATGCTTCTTCCTAAATTTTTGCTTAAAATGCTATACTTGCTGAAAATACGTTGAAGATTTCTATTTCGAATTTCGGACCGATTACAATAACTTCCCTATACTGGAAAGTTAAATATAATTTTGAATGTAAACTTTTTATTGCTGCAGCCAGTTAAATGTAAACTACTAACTGGAACTTTTTGTTAGCGCCCACCCTTTTTTTAACATTTAAATTAGTGACTGCAGCAATAAAAACTTTACATTCAAAATTATTTTATAGTTTTTGGATCATTTTGAATTTTAGTTTAAGTTTTAAGTTTTTTAAGACTATTTATATTTTTATAAGTAAACTTATAGCTGAATTAAAAGTTGCGATAAATTCAAATAAAAATGATTTACTGCAAATCAAACTAGTTGAGTTGTGGGTTTGACCCTTTCGGTCCACACGATCAACTACCCAGTATGATGAATGTTGCATGTTAGGAATGGGTATTTTAATAGTAAACGAATAACTACAAGCTGTATGAGAAAACCCACCAAATTAATATAATAACAAAAATCTTGTAATAGTAATAAATTGTCTACCTAGAAAATAGTAATAGTTTTAGTAGAGGTGGAAAATTGGCTAGTACCAGAATGGTTGCCAAATTAATCCTAAGAGTAGTTAGCTGAAATAACGATAAATTTGGTAACAAATGAATTCATTTACAAATTCGAACGATTTAAGGAGAGAGATATTAACTAAACAATTCAATCTATTATACTGGAAGCAGCGGAGCGCAACGGACCGGATTGAAATGTCAAAAAGAGTTACATTGCAGAGAAATTGTATTGAAGTGGTTATACTGGACGCAACACAACGGAACCGACCGGAACGGACCGGATTAAAGATTCAAAACTTTGTAACTTGAAGGAACAGCTAATTTTGTCATTTATTATTTAGCCCAAAATGTCATCAGAGTTTTTTGAAGAATTAATAAATAAAGTGGAAGATAATGAAATTCTTTATAAATGAAATGAAATTCTTGCACGCATGTGAAAATTTTGATCATAAGTCTAAAATTTGGAAAAACATTGCTGAACAAAGTGACATTTGCATACGTTCGATTCCGTCAGCGTAATCAGCAAAATTCCATTCCGTTGACTCTTTAATCCGTTGCTTTCCGTTGCGTCCAGTATAATTGAGGCTTAAAGGACTTGTCAGACTTGATCGTATAGGCCAAATGTTTTGTAAATACTGGAAATTACGGGATCAACTTCAATTTCTAAGATTAAGGAAACAATTTTTCTTCAAAAAAGTGCTGATCTGAGTTTGAAAAATTCGTTGTGTTTATAAAGGGTAGCGTAGCTTTGCACGATGTTTAAATAATTCTCGGATATTGACAAGTGGTATCTTGTGAGGAAGCTATGACTGCTGAATCCAGAAAATGTAACGCCATTGCAACGAGCTTATGAGATATTAGAAAATCTAATCAATTTAAAGGACTTAAGTCCGTTAGCCGAAGTTTGTTTGTTAGGAGGTTATGTGATAATTAAAAAATGTTCCTGTCGTTGTAATTCCGTAAGGAGTATTTATTTAATACAATAACTATTCGAATAACAACTACAATTGAATATAAATTACTTTATAAAATGAGCAAAGAGATTACAAATAAAAAGAAACTCAAATATAAATTGTAAGTTACTAAGGCAGCAGCACTTTGCTTAAAAAGTCAAAAGCGAAGAGAAGAAGAAGTATAAAGCATATGTCGAATAGAAAATTGCCATGGACTTTGGACTTCATATGTCGATGATTAGAGTGGACGTTCCTACGTACGTTCTTCACAAGCTTTTGGATGAAAAGGGAAGTGGAGATTAAGCCCATCTTCTCCACTTCCCCGTTCATCTAAGAATCTCCTGAGGAACGTACGTAGGAACGTCCAGTCTAATCACCGACTATATAAAATTGCGCCAGTCTCGCAATTTTGATGTTGCCTTAAAAATTATGCAAGGCCTTACTGTTCTCTGAAACATATGATCATCTTTACTGAGTGCTTTGGTCAATGGATCTGCCAATTGCTCTTCAGTTCAAACGAATTGACATCAATTTCCCCATCCTCTTGCTTATCACATGTGTAAAAAAATTGAACTTCAACATGTTTGTTTCATTTCGACGAATCAGGATTCTTTACGATCGTGATGGCCCTTTGGTTGTCACACATAACTGCTGTTGCTTCGATTTGTTCACATTTTAAATCCTTTAGCAATCGTCTCAAGCATACAGTGCTCTTTGTTGCAGCACAAAGTGCTATGAATTCAGCCTCTGTCGTCGATGTTGCAATGATAGTTTGCTTCTTTGAACACCAAATAATTGGACCTCCATTTAGAAAGCACACCCATCCTGTTGTACTTCGTCTCCTGCCCAATCTGCGTCGCAATAAACACTCAATTTCGTATCGTTTGTATCACACCTAAAAGTTATTCCAATATTTACGGTTCCTTTCAAGTATGCTAGTGTACTTCATTCGGCTGCTCCATGTAGTGAAGAGGGGGGCACATTTGAACACCTTTTAAATAAAATATTATATTTCTCGTCTGGTATTACAAATCATGATTTATTTTATTTTAGTGTTAGAATGGGTTTTATACTACGAACAAAAAATTATGTTTATTTATTTTGACTTGAGCTTAACAAAAATGCTCAATTGTGTTACTTTACAATTGAGCATTTTTGTTAAGCTCAATTTTGTTCAAATGTGCCCTATCCGCGGGGCTCATTTGAAACCCATAGGGGCAGATTTTAAAAACCAGAATTAAATGGAAACCATGTTACTTAGAATATAATCAACAGTATATTTATGTTATTTTTATCTAATATTATCATAGTACACTCTCATTTATTTCTTACAATAACATTTTTGTTGAATAAACTTTACAAAACTCTGAACGGCCTGGGGCAGTCTTGAACAATTGTAACTTATTTATTTGTTACTTTTTACTTATTTTTATAAACGAAATCAAATTAAAAATTGCACAACAATATTAAAAAGTAATAACATTCATAAAGTATCTCAAAAATATGAACTTTTAAAGAGTCTTAGGGTGGTACTTCAAAAGTGTCAAATATAAAATAAACAATCCAAATATCGTTAATCATGACAAAAAATAATTATAAGAAAAAGAACATCAATACTTTGGAAGTTAATTCTTAACACAGCAGTATTTTGGTAGTTATTGTGCTTAACCCATCTTAAAGTTACTAAAGTCAAAATTAAATTTGTAAGCATTATTATTTAAAAAAAATAATTATAGATCGCTTTCAATATTATTTTATTTTAATATAATACTCGTATAGCCTGAGAGAACTCGCAGTGAGACCGTCGGGACCTGGGGTGCCACTTAGTGCTCACTTGGAGTTCTAAATGTGACTGACTAACATCATTCTAGCACCCGGTATTTATACAATTTGGTTACCAGGGTAACGAATAAACAAGGAACCTTATAATATACAATATTTCAAATGACAATTAACTACAGTGGAAAAGTTACAACAAGTGTTTACAGTTAACAAATATTTACAGTTAAACATTATGTACATTCTCCCCTTTTGTATCTGAGAAAGCATCGTCGTTGAAGATACAATTTATTTAAGGTTCCTTAGCGCAGATGTATGGTAGGTACCTAAAACCTCGGTTGGCCTTGCGGGATCAGCAACTTCATAACTGGTTGGTCCTTTAGCGTTTAATACGATGTACGGTCCGTCTCGCCGAGGCGCTAACTTGGACGAGAAACGAGTGTTTACTCTGCTACGTGCTTGTGTTTCCACCCAGACATAATCTCCAGGAACGTAAACAGGATCAGACTGCCGTCGTTGGTCAGCATACTGTTTCTTCCGATCTTGTTGTATCTCGTGGGTTCGCGGGCCTTTGCGAGAGTGGAAGCCATGCGCAACAGGTATGGGGTGACAACTGGAATGAAATTTTCGCTTACAATTACCTGGCGGAGATCACGATTAACATCCTCGGCCAATCGAAGCTCTCGTCCAAAACTCAGATAAGCAGCGGTGTACCCTGTACTTTGGCACTTGGCAGTATTCATGGCAAAGCGTATGAAAGGTAGCTTCTCAGGCCAGCTTTCATGTTTGTTTCCTACTAATATGGACAGCTGCGTCTTCAGGTCTCGGTTCTTGCGTTCCACTGGATTAGCCTGGGGGTGATATACGGGGGTAAATGTTTGTTTTATATGCAAGCAATACGTAATGTGTTGCATGACAGAGCTGACGAACGGTGTTCGTTATCACTAATTATACGCCTAGGTATCCCATATCGCAAGAAAACTTCTTCAATTAAAACTTTTGCACAATTTATGGCGGTAGCTTCTTTTAAGGGGAATAGTTCAACCCATCTGGTAGCAGTATCTTCTACGATGAGAATCCACTTGTAGTCGTCATCGGACGTCGGTAAGGGTCCAAAGAGGTCAATAGCAAGTGTCTCAAATCGTTGATTGTATGCTGGAGTCTGGACTAAACCCGTTGGCTTCAGATTGATGACCTTGTAGCGTTGACATTTATCGCATTCACGTATAAACTGGTTACATCATGCCGTAGTCCTGGCTAGAAGTAGCGTGGTATGATTCGTTGTATTGTGCGTTCTACTCCGTAATGTCCGGCCATAGGATCATCATGGTATGCAGATAGAATTTTATTTCTTTCTCGTGAGGGAATTACCAATTGCGCTTCATCACCGTCTTCATAACGATACAAGACTCCATCATTTAGAATATATCCTCGATTCGTCCACCTGGTATATCTCTCCAATACACCTGTCTCTAAATCCTCAATGATGGTCTTTAGCTCTAGATCTTCTAATTGCTGTTGCTTTACTTCTTTATTGCTAAGATGTGGGAAATCTATAGATACAATGCAATTACCTGTAGCTTCTCAGCCACAGAGATTAGTATGATTATGTACACTAGTTTTAATAACGTGGCTTCTCAGCCCACGCGGTTTATAATTAAAACACTGGTTTTATTATTATTATAAAACTGAACATTTATTTGTTGTTATCACTTCTTTATGTTTTACATTCACTGTAATTTCGTATATATATATATGATTCTTTGGGGGTTTTATTTTTTATGCGCACTTTAAATCCTGGACCGTAGTCGACACGAGGAGAAGACAGTAAGAAGTGGAGATGCCGGAAAGTGTCTCGATCACTAGTTGTGATAGGGACGGAACAAAACGGCAAGATCACTGAACTTTGAGTTCGGTGATGGATGGAGTGTTCCGACTGATCGTTTTGATCGTGCCGGAAGTTGTTGTGTGACATTGCGTAAAGTTTGGTAATTCAAATTTACGCGGTCACTACATACTCCCCCCCCAGCGTAGCGTTAACGGAATGTTACCGCTTTAGACGGCTTAGCTTCGTTGTCGCGGTCACAACCGAAGGCTGGCTTTAGCCTGTCGATAGATATCGACTTGGTTGTGCCGTTCAATTTGACGACGAAGTGTTTTCGTAATCGTTTGATTACTTCATATGGTCCCTCATATGGAGGCTCGAAAGGTTTTCGAACTCTGTCGACACGTATGAAAACGTAGTCGGCGTTCTCCAGTGCTTCTGGCACGTAGACATCCTTTTGGACGGGTTGCCGAGGATGTGCTGCCTTAATGTTCTGCATATGAGAACGAAGGCGAGAGAGGAATTCTGATTCTTCAATTGGATTTTCATCGGTATTGATAGAAATCGAATTGGGAAGTCTCAGATTCTGACCGTATACGAGCTCGGCTGGTGAGCATTGTAAGTCGGTTTTAATTGCCGTGCGTATGCCTAACATTACAAAGGGCAAGTCTTCACTCCAATGAGTAGTGTTGTCCCTTGCCATTAAGGCTGCTTTTAGTTGCCTGTGGAACCGTTCAACCATCCCGTTTGCTTGCGGGTGGTAGGCGGTAGTCCGAATTCGATGAGTGCCGAGTAATTTGGCAACTTCATTGAACAGTTTCGATTCGAACTGCGTACCTTGATCGGTTGTGATCTCAAGTGGTACGCCGAATCGTGGGACAAATTCAGTGACGAATTTCTTTGCCACTGTTGAAGCGGAGATATCCCGAATTGGGTATGCTTCAGGCCATCGCGTGAATCTATCGACTATCGTTAAGATATAAGAGTATCCACGAGATGGGGGGTAGGGGTCCCACTATATCCATATGGATATGGTCAAATCTATTATTTGGAAGTTTGAAAGCTTCCAATGGAGATTTGGTATGCCGTGAAACTTTGGACTTTTGGCAACCTAGGCATGATCGAGACCACTCATTGCAGTCTTTATTGATCGATGGCCAGAAGTATTTCTTGGTAACGGCTCGTCTTGTAGCGCGAATACCAGGATGTGCGAGACTATGTTCGGAGTTGAACGCTAGTCTACGTAGAGAATTGGGTATGTAAGGCTTAGGAATGCCTATACTATTTTCACACCACACCTGATGGGCGGTAAATGGTATTGGTGTGAGGACTAGTTTTACCCGTGAGCCGTTGCTGGGGTGCTCTTGTAGAGACTTCAACTCTGTGTCACCTTGTTGAGCCTGAGCCAGTGTAGGCAGGTCGAAGGTGACCGAGTCGACGTTGTCGGTTGCTAGTGAGCGTGACAAGTAGTCCGCGACAACGTTTTGTTTACCCGACACATGTCTGATGTCTGTGGTAAACTGAGAGATTAGACCCAAATGTCTGGTCTGACGAGGGGATCGTTCGGTCTTTGTGTGAAGGGCGCGAACCAGTGGTTTGTGATCAGTATAGACCACGAAATTGCGTCCTTCCACGAAATAACGGAAGTGTTTGATCGCTGCATAGATTGCGAGGAGTTCGCGATCGAATGCAGAGTACTTCCGTTCGGTTGGTGACAGCTTTTTGGAATAAAAAGCTAGAGGTTGCCACCGATGACCGTTGAATTGTTCCAAAACGCCTCCGATTGCATAATCAGAGGCGTCAGTCGTAAGACTGTATTTTGCATCCTCGATTGGATGGGTCAGCAGAGTTGCTTCAGCCATCGAGGTTTTCACCTTGAGGAATGCCGCCTGACATTCTGCTGGCCAGTCAAAAACTTTATTGGCACGTGAGCGGTTGAGAAGGTCTCTCAAATGCTCGTTTATAGGCACCAACTGTTCAGCCAATTTTGGGATGAATCGGTGATAAAAATTCACCATTCCCAAAACTTCTGGATCGATTTGACAGAAGTTGGAGGTGCGAGATCAACGATAGCCTGAACCCGATCGGAGGATGGAAGTATTCCATCCTTTGTGATGCGGTGGCTTAGAAACTTAATCTCTGTTGCACCAAAAACGCATTTCTCTAGCTTGATGGTTAAACCGAAGCTATCGAGGCGTTTC